>JAXRKP010000179.1:360000-397500 GCA_037039925.1 Doris montereyensis
TAGTGAAGTAAAATTGCCTACTGATATAGGTTGCCTTTATTGAAGTTTTTTTTTGTTTTTGTTTTTGTTATGTTTTGATGTGATCTCAACCTTGTTGTTTTCTTTTGTATAGTTGTTTTTTTCTTTTTCTTTTTTTTGTTGTTGTCTGGATGGACTACCCGATAAACAGCCAAGGGACCTTTAACGTGCACGGAACGTTATCGTCATATGCACACGGGACCTCCGTTTTGTTGTCTGTCTCCGGTGGGACTAGGTGCCGATCCACCTTCCTGGACCAAGGGAGCGGGTTCTTCTCGAAAGTGCCAACAACAAAGAAAAACCTCGAGAAAAGTTTCAGCTGTGGGCCACGAACCCCGGACTCCACGACCTTTGGGTTGAGAGATCGACACGTCCTTACCGCTGGACAACCGAGACCCTCACTCACGATATTGAAAAGGGAAGGTGCGGTGGCACGCGTTGGCATGGTTTGAGATCTATGGCTGCTCTGTCGGTTGCGGGGGTGTAGGGGTGGGGGGCACGAATAGCATGTAACTAAGAGGTCTTATCCTGATCACGGCTCACAATGGGGTTGCATTCAGCCTATTGTTGGGTGGCGATTAGTTTGCGTAGCCCACGCCGCTCCCCTCTTTCAGGATAAGGACAAATCTCAGTGAAGGCCACTCTGCGTTCCGTCGTATGATACGCATGTATGAACTTTGAGGGAGTATGGTGTGCATGCTTTGGAGCCTTTGTTTGTCGAATCCAGTGGCTATAGAAGAAAGAGAAACGACACGACCCACTGACGTGACAATAACAAAATGCCACAGGTATGGGAGCGGGAGGGGGGGGAGGGGACTTTGGTCGGTTGCTTGTTCTTCTTCTTCCTCCCTTTTCTTCTTCTTCTTCTTCTTCTTCTTCTTCTTCTTCTTCTTCTTCTTCTTCTTCTTCTTCTTCTTCTTCTTCTTCTTCTTCTTCTTCTTCTTCTTCTTCTTCTTCTTCTTCTTCTTCTTCTTCTTCTTCTTCTTCTTCCTTCTGCATTAGGCCGGTTGTATTAATTATAGAGTGAAAGTGAGCATAGTTCATGCAAGGCCCGCCCAAGAAATGGAGCTTATCCTAGTTTCTACAGCGTGAAGCTGAACAAGTAAAGGGATGATAATCACGCGTTGGACGTTGGTCGGCATGTTTTTTCTCCCTAGCCTGGTGCTGGTACCTGCTTGCTCGGAGTCGAGTGGGGAAGGGGGGAGGGGGGTTTACCCACATTGATCACTAAGGTGCTCGGTTTGTTATTTTTGTAGGATTTTAAATTTTGTCCAGCTGGTAGCTCTTACTTCTCTCCCCTCCTTCTTTTTCACGTATGTCTTTCATCTTGCTGTTTCCTCTTAATTCACCCTGAGGTCACCGCAATGGTGGACCGGGTAAATATCAATGACATTGATTGGTACGTGTGTGTGTGTCTGTAAATTGATGAGTGTGTCTTCTGGTGTGTATGTGTGTGTTTGTTTTGGTATGTGCTTGTTGATGTATGTGTGTGTGTGTGTGTGTGTGTTCTAGTGAGTGATGGGCGGTTGGCGATCGCTGCTAGTAGGCCCTCCTTATTTCCTGTCACTCTTTCAACCTATCTTTCACCTTGCAGTTTCCTCTTAATTCACCCAGAGATCACCGCGTCGAAAGGGTCAACTTTAATGAAACAAACAACATAGTGTGTGTGTGTGTGTGCATGTATATTATATGCATATGTGTGTTAGAGTGTGTGGATATATATGTGTGTGTGTGTGTGTGTGTTATGGTGGGTGGATGGGGTTGCGTTTTCTAAGCGGGCTCCACAGTAAAGTAAGTTGGGGTTTTTTTTTGTTGTTTTTTTTTTAATTTATTACCGTAGGAAGGAAGAGAAAGTAGAAAGCTCATCACTAACGTATTTCAATGTTTCTTACAAAGCGTCTCGATGTGTCCAGTGACACGTCGGGGGGCTTAATTTGATGCATGATTCTCTCTCTCTCTCTCTCTCTCTCTCTCTCTCTCTCTCTCTCTCTCTCTCTCTCTCTCTCTCTCTCTCTCTCTCTCTCTCTCTCTCTCTCTCTCTCTCTCTCTCTCTCTCTCTTCTCTTCCTAGTGTGTGTGTCTTGTGTGTGTGTGTGTGCTCGATCTGGTTTACTTTGATGTATTGTTTTTGTATCGTATTGTATTGGTGTATACATGTACTGTGTGTCTATTGTAAAGGCGCACTATGCTGTCAGGTGTATTCACATAAATCGCGCGCGCGAGCGGGCGAGGGGGGGGGGGGCAATGTCTCCTTTATAGAATGCAGGTTACATTCAAACCGCTGTGGGAAAGGGGAGGGGCGGGGGTGAGTTATGACTGAAATAGACCATTAAAGTCAGATTACAAACTGATGATGGATATTGATGTCTTAATTCCTTGACGTTTAGAGAGCAAAGTCTATTAGGCTGGTGCATAAAATGTCAATAACCTTATAGGGAAGGAGGCACGGACTGGGGCAGGTTTTTGGAAGGAGAGGTGCGCGGGGAGAGAGGGGGACGGGGGGGACGACGGGGGGGGTATTTCCCTTTCTGTTTGATGTGGGCGTTTGGCATTTGGCGGATGTTGCGGGTAGGTCCTACTCTTTCTTTACTTCTCCTCACCCCACCCCCCCGCTTTCACCCATCTTTCATCTTGCTAGTTCCTTTTAATTCGCTCTGAGATCACCGCATATATGGTTGACGGGGTAATGATGATGAAAATAATGATTAAATAATAATAATAAAAATAATAATAACAATAAAGATAATTATGAACAATTATAATAATGACAATGATAACAATCTCTAACGTACTATGCCTTACTCCCACCCCCACCTACCCCCACTCCCACACAGGTCCAGTGCCAGCCCCCAAAGGCTTTAGCCAAATGCTCATGGTGTCCACCGCCCACATCCACTGGGATCCACAGTTGCCGGACGTCAAGCTGGTGCAGTCCATCATGCTCATAGACGAGCTGCGGAAATTTGTCAAGGAGGCGTCCATGCAGTTTCGGCCCAACGCTCCCCCGCCGTCCAGCGTGGACTCCTCGGACATGTGTAACTCTCTACCTCTCATCTTATGCGGCGATTTTAACTCATTGCCAGATTCAGGTAAGTCAAGCTATATTCTTTTTTCATTATTCGTTTTGGGGTTTTTTTTTAAAGATATTTTTGGGAACTGCTTCTTTTTAAAAAAAAAAAAAAATTTAAATTTCAAACGTGACTAATAAGAAGGTGGTGACATGGATATTGAAAGCTCCCATAGGGACAATGACAAGATAAAAATGAACGGATCAATTCAACTCTCTAGAAAGTAGGGTAAAGTGCAGCAAGTCCCATACTCTAAAGAGTTTAGCGTAGGATGACCAGGAGTAGAGTCGCTGGTCGTTTCAACAACATACCTGCACAATGTGCCAGCTTGCTATTGCTTTCCACGCCGCCCCCTTTAGTTTGACCAAGTTTGAACAGACCTGGCTACCCAGTTTGTTGCCAGGTCAACAAGAGGACTAGAAACAAGTTTTTTTCCCCCAGGCTCCGAATCGAATCGAGCTCGGGGATCCTGAGAGGCAACCAGACGCTCTACTGACTGAGCTAGCCGCTCTACTGACTGAGCTAGCCGCTCTACTGACTGAGCTAGCCGCTCTACTGACTGAGCTAGCTCACTGCTCTACTGACTGAGCTAGCTGCTCTACTACTGAGCTAGCCGCTCTACTGACTGAGCTAGCCCCCAGCTGGACTGAGCTAGCCGCTCTACTGACTGAGGCTAGCCGCTCTATGACTGAGATAGCCGCTCTACTGACTGAGCTAGCCGCTCTATTGACTGAGCTAGCCGTGCCTCTTCTTCGTCTGTCTGGTGCGCACAATTCTTTTCAGCTTGTTTTTTTCTGCTTTTGTCTTTGTCTCGTATTTTGTTTCCTTGGGAGGTTTCAACATTTACTATGTCTTTAGGGGACTCGGTAGTCCAGAGGCAAGGAGGTGTGGCCTCTCAACCAAATGGTAGTGGTTTCAAGCTCCACCAATGGTTGAAAAATGTTCTCAAGTTGTTAGTTTGTCTGTCTGTCTCTTTCATTCTGTCTCTTTCATTCTGTCTCTTTCATTCTCTCTCTTTCATTCTCTCTCTTTCATTTTCTCTCTCTATATATATCTCTCTCTCTCTTTTGGTGAGACTAACGTTTTATTAAACTTTCTCAATTGCAGGTGTCTATGAGTATCTGTCTAAAGGGAGACTAGAAACGAGCCACAAGGACTTTGAGGGCCAGTGCTACAAGGCTTTCATCAAGGGACGCAACAACAATGGCACCATCAGTCACAACTTTAATCTTACCAGCGCTTACAAGGACGTGATTCCATTCACCAATTACACGTAAGCATGAGATCTACTGGAAGGACAGAATGCCTGACTTACTTATGGTCTTATATTCTCTCCTATCTCCTTTTTTTTTTTTAGAGCTACTGAGCATACTTCTTGAGGTAATGACAATTTTTCTGTAAAGGATGATCATCATTATCATCGTCATCATCATCATAATCAGCTTGCATGCCCTTGCTAGGTCATAGCAAATACAGTAGCCTCTGGCTAAGTGCACATTGCCTGAGAGAATGACCCGTCTAAGCGCCCGGTGATCGCACGAAACATCATTTTTCCTCTCCACATTTACTGCACAACATACACGGTTGCCGAGAAAGGACTCAAGTTTGGGGCATTCTCCGTGCCAAATATCTGCTAAAAAATTCATCTCTACAGCACTTTTTTTTTTTTTTTAAAACAATAAAACATGTATACACACACACACACACACACACACCCCCATAGACATACGTATACATGGAGCTCACTTTTTAACAGGCCAAAGGCAGTTCCAAGCCTGCAACCAAGTGCAACAACTTTGGAACTCAGAGGAGAAACATTACTTTTATTTTTATATATTGATCCCCAACTGATTGGCGCTAAATTACGCCACAGAGTAAGAGGAGTCCGTCATAAGTTTTCTTGTCATCCGACAGCCATGTACGTAGCCATTGAATTTCATCGTGTCCTCTGTGAACCCAAAGCGACTCCTGCCATCACAGGCATTTCCACCCAGTCCTAATGCCATCATTCTGTCCATCTTCTTGTCAGTCTACCTCCACCTCCTCTTTGTTTTTCTGTGGTTTGATTCTGATATTCAGGCGGGTGGTTGGTGGGGGCTGCTCGTAGGTCCTGCTTCTTTCCTTTCACTCTTTGACCTATTTTTTATCTTGCTGTCTCCTCTTAATTCACCCTGAGATCACCACAATGGTGTACGTGGTAAATTTTAATTAAAGCTACTCTGTCACCCTATATCGCCAACATAGTATAGTTTTCATCTCTTGAGTATTTATTGTTTGGGTTTAAGCATGTTTTAGCAATTTTGTTTGTTGCTTTCGATGTTGTCATGGGTTTTGGTCTTTTAAAGAAATATTTTAATGCTGAAGTTTTTTAAATACTCCCGAAAAAGATGCAAATTTTGATGGTATACTTATATAATCATACATGATTTCCGAAAATCATTTGAAAATTTTACATTTGCCTCTTATTTTCATCACGGTAGTGACATGATTTTTTCTTTCCTTTCTTCCCCATTACAGATTTGACTTCAAGGGCATTATCGACTACGTCTTCTATTCTCATCAGCACCTTCGTCTCCCACGGCATTATGGGGCTACAGGACGAGGAATGGTTCAAGGCCAATAAAATCGTCGGATGTCCCCATCCCTACGTGCCGTCAGATCACTTTCCCCTCTTTGCGGAATTCTCATTGCCCGCGTCGACCCCTGTGCAAAGGCCAAGATAGTAAATGGTTATACGGCTAGTCCGTCCACTCATCTCCTCATCTTTCATGCCATCAGCTTTATGTTTTTACAGATACTGTTTTATTTATCAGTCCTTGGTAAACTTGACAGTTGAAAAATAACATTTTTATGATTTTGGACAGGGAGAAGGGAGGGGAGAGTTGGGGTAGGGGGATGGGGATGTTTGATTTGTTTTTAAAATGACACTTCTTCCTCTTCCATCAATGTGTTTGTGTAAATCTTTCTTTTTATTTCATTTTGACTATTGTGTCTCACCTTTTTCCATTCATTGTATGTTACTTTTTGAGTTTCTGTCAACTTCTTGTACGATTTCTTAGATTAAGTTTCTACTTCTCATCTACCTTTAAAGATCCTCGCTGCTGATAGATGGGGTTGTTTAATCCATCCTCTAGAATTTTCATCAGTACAGACTTACTTGCCAAGTGGCCTTATGATTGTTTCTTTGCAGGAAAAACCCTGAGCACCCCTTTGTCCCATGTTCTTAGATCTTGGATTAGAAATTCAGGATTTTTGCTCTCTATCTTCTTTCTTTTTTTTTAACATTCTGTTTGCAGTTTGTATTATTTAAGGCACATGAAAAGTTGCATCAAGTAAAGACTTCGGTCAGCACTGTAGTCGCAAATGAAAATCTATTTTGGCTCTCATTTCTTTCGTCCTTTCTCAGTCTGCACAGGAAGTAAAGTGCCAACGAAAGGAGACTTCATTTGGCCATGACAATCTTGGCAAGTCTGTCATTTTGCTTCTTTTTGTCGATAAAAGAAACAAAACAGCATAACGATAAATCTTTTTGCTTCAGTTAAGAATTTATTTTTTTATCAGTTTATACCCCAGGCTTATTAATTCTTAAACGTTGAAGCATTTTTTCTCATTATTAAGTTATTGATTGTTAAATGACATCATTCATTTTTCTAAACACCAACATGGCGTGATAGGGATTGAATCATAAAATGGAAAATTGCTCAAAACTTTGATGAAAGATATGTTTGGAGTACATTTTGTATTATCTTGCCACTTTCAGTTTATTAGGCGCCATTTTTATGTATTATTTTCATCCAAGGTTTGCTGTCTTTGTCCAGTGATGTACAAGGTCAGGTCATTTCTCATAATGTTGACAGCTGTCAATTCTTTTTTTGCCCTGCTCTTTACTGTTAACTTCTAATTTTGTCCATCTTTGATTTTTGTGTTTTTTATGAGTGAAGACTCCTTTGAATGGGCCTTGGACTCAAAATTGGGGCATTATTTGTTGTGCATGGGAATGAAATTGCTTTTGTGTGGGGTTGTTCCCCCCCCCCCATATTAATATGGATAGTGTCTTTCATGGCCATGCTAAAGAAAAACAAAAATTTTCAGGATACCCTTTTCTGTGTAGCATTGTTTGTGGCAACACCTTAAAAGGAATTTCTGTATCAGAATTTTATGATGAGCTGCTGGGGGTACCAACAAATTTTCATAAATTTTCTCTTCAACATTTATTTTCTTTGTTGCTAATTTAAATATTTGTGGTTTTTTAATTTCCTCTCCCTCATTTTTTAGTTTACTTTTTTTTTTTTTAATTGATGATTTTCATTCTTACATGATTTATTATTTGACATGACTCTTTCATTTTATTATTTCTTTGATCACATGCAGTGTTTGTCAGGGGATGAAATGGTCTTGCTAGCATTTCAGCATCATTATAAAAAATGGCTTATGAACTTCATTTGAGTGCATTTTGCTTTTATTTCATGGTATTTATTTTTGTTTTGTTTGGGGTGGGGTTTTTTAGAGTGAGAGCGAGTGAGAGGCAGACAATCAGGGAATAAAATCTGGAGGGGGCAGCTGATTGAATAAGACTGAATTACCAAAAGACGAAATAGGAGGGACTAAAGCTGAGGTGTGGTGGCAAGATTAATGTTAGGCCTTGTCTCTTCTGCTTCCAGTCAATTGATGTTACCTTTATCGCCGCCAATAATGTCTCCATGTTGATTTTTATGTTACCTATGTATGATTTCTTTTAAGTATTGTACATACTGGACACATATGATTTTACTGTTCTCAAATTTTTATCATTGCCGTTGCATTGGCTCTCTGCCATGGACTTATACTTTGTAAACTGTGTTTTTGTTGTTGTGAAGGTTGAGTGTCTCTACGAAGATATTCTTCATGTGTTGGATGTTTTTGAAAATGTCCTCGAATGTGTTGACTGTTTCCATGATCATCACTCAGTGTCTTAACAAGGACCACAGGGGGGGGAGCTGGCATTCAATTTAATGTCTTAGCTTGTAAAATACAGTAAGCTTTCCAGTTACGCAGACATTTCAGTATTGACTTCCGCTCATTTTCCAGTATTACTGTATAATTGGGGTCAGTTCAGCTGATTGATACTGTTCTCTTACTGCGTATTTTTGTTTGTTTGGGCTTTTTTGTTATTGTTTGTTGTTTAGTTGTTGTTTGGTTTTTTTTTTGGAGGAGGGGGGTGGGGGGGGGTGTGCATATGATAATTTTTGATACAAGAGCATACTGATGCAGCGTTTTGCCAATACACTTTGATGAAAGGACCATTAATGAAATTTTTAATTCAGAAGGACAGAGGTGGTGGGAATCAAGTCATTTTTAGGGGATAGACAAACATAAATAGTGTAAAAAGGAGATCACTGCGGGTAAAGCTGTGCATATTATGTCCCAGAAAGGCAGCAGTGTTTGAAATCACTGATGCCATAACGGATAAGTTTCATGTTGGTTTGTAAGGGAATATTCCTGTATGTACATTTCATGTGATACGGTTTAATGAGTACCATTCCATAAATGATGGACCTTCAATAATCTTTTAAGCGTTATTGTGCATTGTAGATCATTCTCATTTTTAACATTTCTTTTTTATCGTTTTGTCAACCACATGCAGCTGTGTTCTGGAAAAAACATTTTTGTTTTCCTGTCATCAAAATTTAACAGAAGTAGAATTTCAAATGGTGTTTCAGAAAAATACCAAGCTATTGAATTCATGTTACTTCCCATAGTCACTGTTTTGTTTAATTTCTAATGTTTATTCAGTTAATGGATGCGTTAATTATTGCATATTTTTTTCCCCTGTGTTCCTCAGGGAAATTTGTCTATTAGCCAAAAAACAACACCTAAACTCAAAACTCACCTTTCCATTGGCATTTCATTTATTTTATAGTAAGATGAACAGATATAATGATCTACAAGGTTTTGATATTTTTTCTTTCATATCATATTTGAAGCCTAGACATGGTACACACTGAACCATCCAAGTACTGAAGTTAAATTGAAAATAAATAAAGCCGTTTTTTATTATCACTGATATCTCAGCTTTTCAACAAAAATGTGTCCTTTCATTATCATTTCAGGCATGGACATATCAAAGAATTAGTTTTGAGTTGAAAATCACTTGTACTAAATAAAAAATTACATTTTTACGTTTTGCCCCTTTTTAATTTACACCTATCCATTTCTCTCAGTAAGGGATCCTTATTTTTCCTCGGTAAAACTATTAAGGATAAGAACAAATACTTTCATTTTCAGTAAAACTGGTTTCTAATGTATAAGCTTAATGTATTTTGATGGAATAAGTATGACATGTATCACTGTTTTCTAAGAATTTGACAATGTGGAAACCTTTTTTGCCTGTTTGTATGATTTTTACTCTTGAATGGAACATTATATTGAAAGTATTTGAAGGAGCTAATGGCATGCTATAACTTGACCCATGTGTTTATATTTTTAATCATAAATTGCACACGATTGGGGATCAGATCAGATTTTAAACATTTTAGCACCTTTTGGGGGGGGGGGGGGGGACTCTTCTCATCACCGCACCATCGATCCAGATTGTAGAAAAAGTGAAAAACTTTTCTTTCTTTTTTTTTTTAAGGAATACTCGTCAGTCATTGAAAAAAAGGTTTTGATATTTGGCTCTGTGGCAGCTTGATCTCACCCTCTGCTTGGTGCTTCATTTTACATGCCTGTGTTCTTTTCTTATTGGTTTTCATGTTAAATATACAATATTATTATTGAAATGTTAATGTTTAATCCATCACAACTCAAAAAAACTGATGACTGAAACAATGAATGGTTGAATTATATTGCAGATTTTTTTTCCGTCTTTCTCTTCTTATTCATCTTTTATATTATTATAAAACAGTAGGTTGGTTTTTACTGTAATAGGATAGTATATATATATTTATACATTATGGAAGAGTTTTCTTTTTCTCCAACATGCCAATAATCTTTTACGTCAATCTTAAATTTTTTCCTCCCCTCATATGAATTAATTTTCTTGTTTTGGGTTCATTTTTTCTCTTTGTGCAAGTGTTTTGCAAATTATAGCAGTCTCTTCTACTTCTACAAAATTGCATTGGCCACCATTTTGATCGTAACATAGTTTTGGGTTCTTTCCCTTCACACTCCATTTTGCCTGTAATTTTTGTGTACCTACCATTAACATGTAAGTTAAAACTGTGGTGTGTTCTCATTATTTCTTCATACCCATTAATTTGGTTAACAGAATGGCTGGATTCTGCTGCATTATGTTTTTTTAATAGTAATTTTTTCTACATTTTTCCTTTTGTGTGTTTCTTTTAGTTACTTTCTAAACTGTTTTTCATTCCATCTTTTTCCCCCCCTCCCTGTCATTTTGTTTAGTGAAGTTTGCTGTTGTGTCAAGATTCTTGTATTAACTATAGTAAATGATATTTTCTACTCTTTTTTCTCCCTGTCCCACACTCCCTCAGTCTTCGCTGAATATTGTTCTCATCTTTTTCAAGTTTTTTTTTCTTTTTTTTTTAAATGGCTGTTTTTTTATGTACTTTTTTTTCTTTTTCTTTTTTTTTTGGTGTTATATTTTTAAAACATGAAAATTAAAAAGGTGAATTTGTAATACAAGACTTATTTTGTCCTTTCCCTTATTCGTTTTATCAAGAAAGCGTGAACAGTGTGCATGTTAACTTGACTCGACTGTCAGATGTGAAGGAGAAAGTGTGACAATTCATTTATTGAAGTTTACCCTGGCTACCATATGCTGTGATCTCAGGGCGAAATAAGAGGAAACAGCAAGATGGAAGTTGAGTGTAAGACTAAGAGTAAATGTAAAGAAGTAGGACCTACCACTAGCGCCCACCAACTGCCCGTGGAAGTAATACAATTACCAGATTTGATCAACTTTGTTGATTTGATATGATAGAGAGAACTGATCATCCTGCTTTTCCTAGCCAAACACACATCTTATTGCAATAATCTGGGGTAGTCCAGATGCAAAGTGTCGGCCTCTCAAACAAAAGGTAATGGGCTCGAGTGAGCCCTGTCAATGGTTGAGTAATGTTCTCGAGTTCTTTCAAGTGAAACTCCAGGTACGTGGCGTGACACCTAGTCCCATTGGAAACGGACAATAAAAAGGGGTCCTGTGTGCAGATCAAGACAATCTGTGCATGTTAAAGATCCCTTGGGTGGCTGTTCACTAGGCAGTCGGGGAAAATTTTTAAGTCTTACTAATTAAACCCTGAGATCACCTAAGTTGTAAATGTGGGTCATATCAAAAATGAATTAGATCTATTTATCTAACCTATCTAATCAATCTCTCTCTTTGTCTGTCTGTCTGTCTGTCTGTCTGTCTGTCTGTCTGTCTCTCTCTCTCTCTCTTTCTGTATGCTTGGACAAATGAACAGGAAGATATTAATATGATTTTGGAAACCATTTTAATGTCCAAATCTCAATGGAATATGTTTACAAGGATGTTTAAGGTATGAGCATGACTGTACATTGGCTTGGGAGTAATCTTGGTAGTCATGGCAACTTCTTCATCCTAGAAACTTAGCAGGGGAAAAAGAGACTAAAAGCCAGAACAAAAACAAAAGCGCAAAGAATTTCTTTTTTCAAACCATCACAATTACATTACACACTGGAGAGTAGATTGCATATAAGCAAAATATTCCATTAACAGATCTATTAAAGACATATATATATATAAGCATTTAAAAATATAAGATATATAATTATGTATGTATAATAATATAATATATGTACAAACAAATACAAAAGAAATGACACTTGAAGACTTGAGATATGTAAAAGTTCCAATGATGGGATAATAATGATACATGTTATTGGTTGAAGAGATTATTTCAGCTAGATAATACCAGACACTAGTATATATTCATCTATAGTCTTATTAATACATTGTTCACTTTTATTCTAAATGTTGTAAGGATGAAATTTCATGATAAAACAGACACAACACTTCATTTAAACCATACTTATTTTATTTATTCCATGACTAATAAGTAATATTTTAAAGAATTCAAAGTTTTTGTTTAATTGAAATTTACCCCCGTCCACCATTTGTGGTGATCTCAAGGTGAAAGGATAAGTGAAAGGGAAAAGAAAAAGAAGTAGGACCAAACAGCAGTGCCCGCCAACCAACCACATTCAAACAGCAAAACTAATAACAGTTTCAAGTACATGTAATCATATTTATAGTTATGTGATTGTTCATCATAGTGTAAACCTAGGCACTTCATCTACATTTTTGATAATGTCGTTACTATCATTATCAAATTGAGTACAAAATCACCTCATAGGAGACCAAACCAATTCTTTTGTTAAAGGTCTACTGTCCTAGCAGCACTTAGTGTGATATTTGCACTGCGTACAGTTAATTAAGTTCATGGCAACATGGTGGTAAAAGTAAAGGTGATGATAAAAGTACAAGTTCCTTAATTTGGAGCATACACTTAGCCAGTCTTTCCATAGTTCAATAGAAAGTCTCAATATATTCAGCTCATACAAAACTAGTGAAATATAACTAAATGAGAAACTAAATTGCATACATGTAGAATTAAGTGAAAGTATCAAGGTCAAAGTCTTCATCATTGAATCATTTTGAAAGAGACAGGTTGTTGCTTTTGTCCATATTAAAAAAAACCCAACAACAAACAAATCCCCTCAGTTTGGCATGTGAAAAGAGATTCAAAATCTTAAAAAATAAAAAGAATACATGGATAAAAACAAAAAACAGAGACTTGCTGCCCAAACAAACAAAACATGAAGGTACATGTATAAAATAATAAAACCAGCCAAAAAAGCATTTTGGTACCACATTGAGAAATCTAAGACAACTTGACTGAATATTTGATAAACATTAACAGTACATGAATTAACAAAAGTAAATATATGAATTAAAAACAAGGAGACAGACGCACCAATATTCATTCATATATGAAAACAATAAGGAGAAAAACCCAGCTGTCATACTCTTTGAATTTCTCCTCTTTCTATCCACATGAATATTAAAAGTCATAAACACTACAGAGACACACACACACAAATATTAGCCAACAGCTAACATTGCATTTGCAACGTTCATTAACTCATTTCCAATCTCAAATAGGTCATAACAAAAATAGGGTAGCAGCAATTTGGGACTTGGGACTTGTACAGTCACTTGGGGAAGTAATGAAAGCTGCTTTAGATAGAGTTTTGGTCATACGTCGAATTTGAAAATTCACAATTGGGAAGAAATATTTGACATACAATACACCATTGAAATTCATCAGTCCATTTAAAATGATTATATCAATATTCTCATATTCATAAAGGAATTGAAAGCAAATAGTAGAAGACAAAGAAACAGAAGAGTACAATACGTATAAAGGAAAAAGTTTTTCCTTCAATTAACCTGTCCACCCCATGGTGATCTCAGGGTAAATTAAAGGGACACAGGGTGATGAAACAAAAGGGTAAAAGAATAAAAGAAAAGAAATAGGACCTGCCAGAAACACATGAAAAGAGTAGCAAACAACACTAGGTCACAAAGGTACACTGAAGTACGCTGAAAAGAAGAATGAAAAAGAAAACAGTAACAGCGAAAGGAATTGCAAGCCATCTAAATCTAAACATCTTTGCTGAACACATAACAAGGCTATAAAAATGATGGTTTTAAAGTAAAGGCCAAGAACTGGAACGCTTTTATAACATTTCATAAAGAAATACAGTACCCTCAAAGTTGTTAATTGGAACGCCGTTTGCATGGAACAACCGCTAATTGAACGATTCCTCTGGGGCAGAATTCTTTCTGTGAAAATTATACTGTTTAATCGGAGCTCTCGTCGCTTAATTATAACGGAAAAAATGGTCATTATCTCAAATCAAGTAAAAAATTCTACTGTGAAGGTCGCTGTAACATAAAATCCTAACATTTACCAACTGTTGAATTTAGATCAATACACTTATACAGTATGCTATGCTAACACTTGATATGTTTGGATGGCACGTGTAGCTATATTTGCATAGACTTGTGAATTAGACAACGCAGGTAAACTTATCACATCAGATGATTGACATTGACAACTATGAATGGCTAGCTAGATGCTGGATTTAGGTAGAGGTTGCGGCCTCACATTTAACGTGATCACCTGAGTGGACTTCTTTGTACTGTACTAAATAAATAAACTTTCGATTTATTTTCATTTCACTGAAATTTACCCCGTCCACCATTGTAGCGATCTCATAGTGAATTAAGAGGAAACAGCAAGATGAAAGATAAATGAAAGAAGGAAAAGAAAGAAATAGGACCTACCAGCATCACCCTCACAATCGTCTATAATAAACTTCCAATGAACCTACTTACATGTATGTGCATTGAAAATTTATGTGCATGCAATATAAATGTATTGTACTGTGTATTTAATGTTTCAATCATAATTTTTGAAACACACCTTGGGTAAAATTGATATGCTATTGCCAATAATATTACAGATAAAACACTGTTAGAGAAGAAATAAACATACCTGTACCATTTATCATAATTATGTACAATACACTATAGGATCGTTCCATAAACGGATGTCGCTTAATGGGAACGCCCCTTATCTTGAATGATTTCAGCAGAACGGTGCTGTTCCAATTAAGCAGCTTCGACTGTAGTAGCCATTTTCATATTTACTTTCTGAGAGAGGTGAATATCTGGCAATTTCATATGAATTTAGAGGAAATAGCAAGATGAAAGTTAAATGAAAGAATGAAAGGAAAGAAGTAGGATCTACCAGCAGCACTCGCCCACCCGTCCACATAATTTTGAACATAGTGAAAGAGTTTGATTTGATTTACTCACATCCACAACTAATGTGATCTCGGGGTTTTTGGTAGGATTTTAAATTTTGCCCGGACTGCACTGTAAATAGCCAAGGAATCTTTAACGTGCACAGAGTGCTGTGATCTCCACAGAGGACCTCCTTTTATCATCCACCTCCGATGGGACTAGGTGTCTTTCAATCCACCTACCTGGACCAGGGGGTAGATTTTGCTAAAAAAAAACTCAAGAAATTTTTTATACCTATGGCGGATTTTGAACCTTGGTTGAGAGGCCGACACCTTGCCTATGGACTATAGATTCCCCAAGTGGGAGAGTAAACATACGATTGTTAACAAAATAAAATTTAAAAAAGGATAAAGTCTTCATTTAAAATGCAAGAATCTCAAGCACAAGCTGCGAGTTATGACAATTGACTTACATCTTATGTTTCCTTCTTGATAATTTGGGGATTTGTAAAAATGAAGTTTTTAACAAACAAAACAACATGACACTCATGGGAGAAAAACAAATATCAAAACTTTAAATTGGAAATTAGCATTCTCAAATATCAAACATAAAATTTCAAGGCCCCAGACAGTGAAAGCAGTATATTAAAACAAACGCATATTAAGTTTAGAAAGACTATACAAAAGAGTGTCAGATACTTTTACTTTTACCATTGTATCAAAAGTAAATTAGTCTTCTTTTTTCTTTTTAATCTCAGCCAATTGTTTACCCTAACTATGCTCAGTTGAATAAATCTTACGGATTCTAAGTTATATCATGAAAAAAGAGATTCATTTTTTTTTAAAAGCTAATATCTCAACATATGGCAATGACTAATAAAAGCATTCATTTAAAAGGGAGCATAAAATAGAAAGTACCAACAGAGACACTTGACTTAAATCATAACAATCTTTGTAAACTAATTCTAAAGACAATATTTATAAGGCATAGTGACAAATGTTTCCTTGTCTAAGAACACAGCTTGGCCGATACAAAGATCAAAGTTGACAAATTAATGATAACATGTTGGTTTTTCCATCAGGAATAAAAAAGAAGACTAGTTACTATGAGAAACAATATGTGAATTTCCAACTGATCAATAAAGACTTCTTTTTTACTGGAAAATTTGTTTTATTCCATAGATGATTTCACATATTCTCTCTTGATACAAATCAAGGTCAAAATGAGAGGCTATCATTACCATCAGTGTAAAGGCAAACAGTGAGGCAAGGGGCATGTCGAAAGTGAAAGAAATGACATTGAATAATATTAAAGCCCCATAGGAATAAAGACGAGACAAATAAAAGGAATAAACTATGGGGATGAAAGATAAGTGAAAGAACGAAAGGAAAGAAGTAGGACCTACCAGCATCTCCTGCCCTCCCGTCTTCATAATTTTGTACATAGTGAGTGGGTTGAAGCGTAGTTAGCTTGGTTGGTATCACGCTTTCTTTTCATTGCAAGGCGATGGATGCCGACGCCGAGGTCGCGGGTTCACTCCCCATCGTGACCACGATTTTTCTCTCTCTATTCCTTGTATTTGTCTCATCTTTGTTCCTATGGGGCTTTAATATTATTTAATGTCATATCATTACTATTCAACATATCAGCCTGAGTATAGATACAGGTCAGATTCAGAGCCAGAGTATTTTCATTTCCTTTAAAAAAAACCCAACACAAACGACAAAATGACTCATGAAGAAGGCCTGTCTACCACTTACAAAGATTTTTAACAAAAACCTAGCCAATATTAATATAACAAAACATGATAGTGCTCTACAGGGTGATAAATAAAGAGAAAATTATAAATGCATACTAAATAGTAAAATATCTATTTGTCCAATGACTAAATTAATAACTTTCATAAATTCTGGGGTAAATACATAAATAAACATAGAAGAAATTAATTATTCACATGGCAAAAGAAAAAATGACTGAGGATTTAAAGGCAGTGAAAGCAAAAATAAGGTCAGCTAGACATAAAAACATTCAACAAGTTTTACGCTTATCATTTTCAAAGATACTAATACAACAATTGACTAAAATCACAAAATAAGACTGTTGAAATACATTTGCCTTAAACTCTTAGTTTTTAGACTCCTGTTTTTTCCCCTTTATCTTTTGATCCTTTCTTCTAATTCTATTATTTCCTCCGGCTATTGCTCTTATCTTAATGTGAGGTATCTAAACAATTTCGTTAGCTTTGTTTTTTAAACTACAAATTATTCATAATTAACACATATTTGTACAATTATTATTATTGCCGTTATTATCAGTTTGACAGTAATGTGCATGGACTATGACAAAGAATAACTTACACGTACATGACATAGCTGTATTTATTTTCCTTTTCTCTCTCCAAAATACATTCCTTTTGCATAAAACACACAAATCAACAAGCAAATAACAAATAATGTTACTAGAGAAAAGATTTATAGAAATGAAGAAAAGCATAATGGAGGAAAGTGAAATTTACCTTCAAAACCTTTGGGACAGATTTAATCTTCTTAAAACACAACAATATCAGTGTTTTATAATATACATTTTTGATGAGTCCTAATCCATAGTCTTAGGCCAACTGCGATATATGTAAGCAATGATAATTCAGTGTATTTCTTCATTGAAAAGGTTTCAGAAAATCAAATAGCACAATGTCAATATGAATCAGATGCTTCCAGGCAAACGTTTCTCTTATTACTATCATTAGATAAAAGCAGTCAAAATTACTTTTCAAAAACATATGGGCACTTGCATAGTTTTAATGTGTAAAAAGGTCTTGCCGTAAAGCTGATATGATTTTAAAACAATGGCTTGTTCAAATACTCATCACAAAATGTAGTCAGTATACATTTGTTTGTACATGTATAGTTACAGTAGTGAACGCCTAAATGCTTGGGAAGCAGACAAAACGGGCATTTAGGCGAAAGTAGGTCAGGGGCAACAAATTGAGGGTAGGCCTATTTCTGTGACGTTGGGTTTCCCTAGCGACTTGCCAATTTTGTCCAGGATTTGAAGCTTCTTTTGAAAATCATTTCCTGGTTTATTCATTTTTTTTTCAAGATGTAGATTTGTATGTAGCTGTGCAAAATTCAAGTTGTTACTATGGAGGCTAAGAGAAAAAGGACCTGATCCAATGCTTCCTTATTAACTGACATAACCCACACTATAATCATGTAACTTATTTAATCATGAGACCTATGACTTAAGTAATTATATGAATTTGGATGAGAAAAACTGGATAAAGAAAAGCCTCATCCGATGGTACCAAAGTGTGAATAAATTAACACGAATTTTACAACTCCTTCGATTCATAATCCTCATGTTAAAAAGATTCTTAGCCAAATCGTTTGTTTTCGGAAAAGTCATCAGCTTATTGAAACATTTAATGCGAGAAAGAGAAATCTGGAAACCATTACGCTCTTTAACGCTGAGGTAGTGAGCGCGCTGGATGGGTTGACTATTTTTCACCACGAAGACCCGAAGTCACATTGGATACGGCCAATGCCTGGGGGCAATACAACTGTTCATACCTTGTCCCTCGATTGCAATGAGCGTCCGGTCTAAAGACGCCAGGTGATTGCATGCCACTTATAATATCAAAAAAAGAAATCTGGGCGAAGTCCGAAAGACTGCACAATTTTAATTGCCCGATGACCAACCAGTGATCCAATGGGACAAAGGATATGCTGTACATTGGGTGGAGTTATGAAGAGAAGATTGGTCAACGTTTAGTACGTTAGGTTCTACAGTGGATAGGTAATGAAGGGTGATTGCAATGCATGGCACATTGTTGACGGGCATAAGCCATATTAGATTAGCTATCAGATTACATGTATGATAAAGAAAACAGAATATTTAATCAATTACGGACGTATTTTATGATACTTTAGAGAAAAAGATACCTCCAGTTGTCGTTGAGACCGGGCATTCAGGCACAAATCTTGGTTTTCAAACGGGCATTTAAAGGGGCAATTTATATAGAAACAATTCGGTTCCACCGAGATTATGGGCATTTAGGCGGTCACTACTGTACTGCTACAAAACAATGAGACAAGTGTTATGGCATAAAATTCACAGAAGTGCCACAGGTGACAACAATGGTTTCATACACAAATGAAAACACACTGAACATTACCTTACACTCTTCACAGAAACAACTGCTGAGCTAAACGAGTAAAAGAGAAAAAAGAAGCCTCTTACAATTATATTTCATTGTAAAATATGCAAACTGAGGCTGAAAATTTAAAAAACTTTGGAAGGGGATGGGTCAAGCTCTTCCACTACTTTGGCTTAAACAATTTTTACCTTCGGTGTATTATCAAATACTATCATCTTTAACACCATACTGGCTATGTGCAAATTTGCTTTCATCACATTAACAATTTTGAAGGGTGACAGAAGTATCATGATTATAGAGTTCAAAGTAAATAACTTCTGAGAAAATATCAAATCAAGCCAAGACAATGTAAAGAAACGGAAAATAAAATGACAAAATCATGCAGAGCAGTAAGGATGTAGAGAAAGAACAAAAATTCTACACATGTTATTAACAGAATTAACCAGTCTACTTGATAGAGGCTTCTTCTTTGGAATGATACTGAAGATCTAATGGAAAAGATGACAAGAGCTTACTGAAAAGGTTTCACATCTTTCCTTGGAATTTATCGTCCATCACATTCAATGATTTCAGGTGATTCAAGAGGAAACAGTAAGATGGAAGAAAGGTGCACAAGAATGAAAGGAAAGAGGTAGGACCTAACAGGAGCAACTAACAAATCAACCTTGATCAAGAAACAAAACCATAGGAAATGAGGACACATACCGAAAATCCCCTTAAAAAAAACTTCACTGTCATTGTCAGTATGTTATCTATTCAATTCTCAACTGCTATTCCACTTACCACCCACAGACAATACTTTCAAGATTCCTTTTCTTTGATGTATTCTTTTATGCTCGTACAAAATTCTTCCACAAATAACCTTGTGTGACCTACGTCAGATTTGATATAAAGCTATAAATAGAAGTAATTCCATCTCAAGATTCACAAAATTTCACAATAGGTATTGGCAGATGAAAAGTTTTTCAACAAAAGTAAAAAATAAATACTGATATTTCTCATGGCAACGGTGTAATGAAAATAAACACTATATCTTTAATGCTAAATTTAAAATCAAATTTTTTAAGAAGTACAAACAAATTTACATTAATGAGATTTTATTTAGCATACAACATCTAATAACAATAATAATAATAATAATAATAATAATAATAATAATAATAATAATAACAATAACAATAATTATAATCAACCAACCGAGCTATGATAACAAAATTTAATCACTGCATGCTTTAAACAATAAAAAAGAATATCACTCAAACTTAAGTTTATGAAACAAATCCCATAATATAATCATTCTTTTTACCTTCAAATATGCTCTTGACATATTTACATATCATTTGCATATTTTTATAAATAGATGATAAGGCACTTTCCTGAAATGCGGTTCACAACAATAGTATGTATTATAAAAACACAACATTAGGACAGAGGTATACGGACAGGTAAAGATCCAGATTAAAGTCCAGCTAAAACTATTTCAGAAACCATTGATACAAATACATGTACAATGTAAAACCTTGACAGAAAACAAATGCACCATACAGTAGAAGCAGTTGTTTAAATAAACATATACGACAAACGAAAGTTTTTAAATACATCATGCAATGTGTACATCACTGATTTAAAATATCACAACATAAAACAAATGTCTCTATGAGAGAATAAGACAGAGAAAATAAAATGTATAGAATATTCAACTAGCTGAATGATGCCACAAAAAACAAAATTAAAAGAAGAATTAAAATAAAATAAAATATGGAACTTGCATCAATGAGATTAAAGATCTCGTAAAGTATAAATATACATATATCTACAAGACCGATAATATATATTGTATCAGACCGTAATATCATTGTCCATATCATTCTACTTGAGGCAACAAAAAGTAAAATAAAAACTAATGCATTTACTCAAATAAAATAATAATAATGGGCTTTACTGTTTACAATAAAAGAGAATAAAAAAGAACACAAATCTCCAGTTTGCTGTTCCCAGCAGTATCAGATCATTAGCGATTCACAGTTCATCAACAAGATAAATTCACAAAAGTCAAAGCAAAATGCAAAAAAGAAAAACAACACACATTTTCTTAAGGCACATCTCACTCAACATATATCTAAGATATAACTTGGATTTACTTCTTGCATAGCAGATATGTGTATAAATGTATATATGAGATAATAATGTATATATTACTATTGTGTCCCACAATGTATCTACAAAAGAACAAAAATGCAGGCTACTCCAATTCAAAATCATCAAAGAAAGTGTGACAAACACTCCCCTTATAATGGCTACTTCAATACAAAATCATGAAAAAAAGTGTGACAGACTCCCTTGTAATGGCTACTTCAACAAAAGAGTAAACAAACTAAAAAAAACTAAGCATCAAGGAAACACACTTATATAATAAAAAAAAAAACAAAGTGGCCATTCAGTTTACTATATGTATTTATCAGTATACTATGCTAAATAGCAAAAAGCACTACTCAGTATACCTCATTGAGAATTCACTCACTTAGACTATATCTCATGTCTGTAATAGATTGAATAGGGATCAGCACTATCCAGTATAATTGTATTATACAACAATGTGCTATCACTAAACTCCTAGCTGATGATTTGAACTACATCCATCTCTCTGGAGATCTATGAAGCATTGTAGTTATATGCCCTTTTTATGTATACATATAAATATATATATATATATATCTTTTTAACTACTAAGTGGCTATTCAGTATATTCAAAGCGAAATTTCAGGGACAGCGAAACTTTCAAAAAGTCATTATTTGGTATGGCAGACTGAATAGTAGTCAGTACTATCTAGTATAGCATGAAGGACAGTACCTGCCATTAAAAAAAAATTCATTCATTAAATAAAATATCATAGGCATATAGCATTACATTTAGGAAATATTTTAGGTGTGAAGCCTTATTGTTAACTTAAAGAAAAGATGGACTTTGAATTGTTGGATTGAATTATTGAAACTTTCAGAATTGTGATATAACTATACATATATAAATAGTAATGATAGATGGTTCCGCTTGACTATGAATTCTACATATTCAGCTCTCCTCTTGCGAGAGAAAAATAAAACCAACAAATCATCTAGTATATATCATTTTCTTTGACAGACATCTAACGAATGGATACCTTTCTTTACACAATAAACTGACCTTCAAAACCCTTCATATTTCTGGCATGGGGTGAGGACAAATAGGACTGAGGCTTACTGATAACAATTGTCAGACAAAGAAATAGTTGGATCAAATGTTTCCTCTAAGCTGCGAAAAAAGGTGCACTCAGTTGAGAAATGTCCAACACACCAATGGAAAACAACAACACGCATTATTTGTTTTAGAAAACCAACTATTTATTTACACACAATTGGGATTTTTTCATCAGACTGTGCAACACCAAAAATTTGCGCAAACAGACTATAAATAATTAGAGGGAATATTGGTTGGATCATAAGCGTTGTTTTGTTTTCTTTTCTTCAAAGTGTATCCATCTCCTCTTTATTCTTTGTGTTGTGTTCATTCATGATTTTTGTGTACAAATTGGATAGTTACCTTTTGTCTCATAAATAAAGTTGGTGAGTGAAAAAATGACTATGGCAGCCTATTGCGTGAGCATGGATGTGTGTATAAAACATCTCTTATGTTCATTACTTAAAATGTCCGACTATTGAATAACTAAAATACAAAGCCATTGCAGATTTTATTTCATCAATGACAAAAGCTGGGGTGCAAGCCTTTCCATTTCTCTATTTTAATTTGTCCTTTCTGGACTTTCTTCAGATAAGATTTGATTGATCTCAGCAGGTTTCAGATAACCAATGGTATTATACAATTACTTAAAGCCCCTGACAATAACATCTGCACACTTTAGAAATTGCATTACTATAAATAAATTCAAATGAAAAAGCTTATTTGAAATTGAATAAATGAAGGGGTAACACTATTTCCATATATTCCACTTAACATCCAAATTCTTACACGTACAAGCAAGAGGACAGCACTAATTCTTAATAATATGTTGATCAATCTGGCAAGTGGCAACAGTCATTTCTCTGCCTGCACATTTACTTGGATGAATCAATTCAACAACACATTGAGAGCTGGAGAACAAGCAGTTAACAGGAAAGACACTGGAGACACATGCAGTGATCAATGGCTTTAGCACAATCAAAGCAGTTGTTGAGCAGAAAAAGAATTTGAGCTACTGCATGGAACACTGGCACTTTTGAATTTCATAGAAAAAACTGGCAGGAAAGAACACAAGAATGTGATGGATACACATTTATGAATGAGAACATTTGCTCATACCTCACTCCAAACTATTCATTTATCAATTACCCTTTTTCTTTACAAACATCGATGTAATTTCTCAATCTCAATGTGTAACTAGAATAAAGCTAAACAAACATATGTGTAAGTTTTACATGAAGCAAGATATAGGGATATTTCTGTTCCAAATATATAATGTTAAAACACACAACTTCATAATTATGGTAAACCATCACTTCTGATCTCACAGGCAAATTAAGGAAATCTTTAAAACTGTACTTGTATCTATGAAACAAACTTGAACCTTTTTTCCATCTTCTTTTTTAAATTCAACCCTTTGAGTCCTGAGCTCCTGAGCCTACTGTGACCCTCTTCCTGAGCTCCTGAGCAGTTGCACCAGATGCATGATCCTTTTAAACAGAAACGGGACATTTGTTGTTTTGAAACATTGTGAACAATGCAATACATGCTTCCAGAAACTTAGTGCTTTGACGACCAGCCAAAAAAATATCAAGGTACACGTCAACAATCAAACATTAATCAGTGATATCAATTTGCAGCCTGACTTGATCAAGATTTGTTACTGGCTCTACTCATTATAATGGAAAAGAAGTTAAAAGAAATAGTTGCCAGACAGCAAAAGAAATCATTTCATTGCAATTTACCCCATACACAATGATCTCAAGATGAATGAAGAGGAAACAGAAAGATGAAAGATATGTGAAAGAGCGAAAGATAAGAAGTAGCCCCCGCCAACTGCCCACCAACAACAAAGGCAAACTCGTAAAAATAGTATCAAGGAAAAAAGATAACTTCCCGATTGAAGATAACCAAACAAATTTTTTAACAAACACACACCAGAATGCATGCTTACTAGCATTGGCACAGACAAATCAAAATGAATTTCACAGAAGTAGCAACAGTATTTCAATCTTTCACTCAAAAGCAACAATCCTTAAATTAAAACTTGCTTTGCCAAACAAAACGTTATCCCCATGACAAATGTTTACTGTTTTAGCTTGACTAGGTAATTGATTTCCTTTGTCACAGCTACAAATCCAGGATTTCGTTCTGGTCGGCAAGACCAGAGATCACACTGGTTGGGCTAGACGTTGGGTTGACAATGTCTTCTTCAAGATCTTCAGGATCATTTCTAAATCTGAAAAAAATAAAGTTAGGTCATTCTATATTATCAGACTTGAACTACATAATTATAACACATTGCTCATAAATATGGTAAGCACAAAATGCAACATTAAAGAAAAATAACATTCTTTAATAAATTCAACTTTTATGGTAAAAATAGCTCATCTTGTTTTAAGACAATGTAAATCCTCGGACCTTATGTAATAGGTAAAGGCAGTAGGCATTCAATGCATGTATTTACACCAGAAGCACAGGAATGCGAGATGGTAAGAAACACTGAAAGCAAAGTGTACCTGTCGTATGTGGTGTTGTCTTCTAAATCAGCCATTTCTTCATCATGACGTGTTTTAAAAGTTTTCAGCATATACAAAATGCCAATCAATATAAGAAAACAACCTGGAAGAAAATAAAATATTTCAGAATTATTTCAACAAGAAGGAATGATATATATGTGTTTAAAGCTTATATATAATGGCAGTTGAGGCAGGAAAACCCTGAATGAATTACTGTAAGTTCAAAAGACAAACAGTGAGACAAGGGACATGTCGAAAATGAAGGAAATGACATTAAATAAAAATGAAACCCCATAGGAACAAAGACAAGGAAAAGATAGAAAAAAAATATCTTGGCCACCATGTCGGATTGAACCCACGACCTCTGCATCAGAACCCATCACCTCGCCATGAAAAGAAAGCACTTTACTAACCAAGCTACAAAGAGCATGGTCGCCAAGATTTTTTTCTGTCTTAACCTTGCATTTTTATTGTCTTTGTTCCTATTGCTTTCATTATTATTTCATGTCATATCATAAAGGCACTTAAAAGTCAATAAAACGTGACAATGAAACTTAACTCTTTTGCTGCCGGACATTTCAGTACAACTCTTGCAACCTCTCATCAGTGCTTGGCATTTTTTAAAAATTATCAATTTCAATTTAAACGATCAATTGGAGGACTAAAAATAGAGAAAGGACTTCAAATCTGGACAGCAAAAATGACCTGAGGTTGGTAGGCTATAGTGGCTAGCCCCTATCCTGTATAACATAAATTTACTCATATTCTTGTCAACTAACAATACACAGCAAAGAGACTGATCAGTAGAGCTCACCAACCATAGGTCATCTTTGTCTCCTGTTTCAAATTTACCGCTAAGAATAAAGATTTTGAGCTTATTGTAAACCTTTAGATTTTTTTTTTAATCTGTGGAAGTGGAAAATGGTCAATGGTAAACTTTATATATTAGATTTTGTATATTGTAATTATATTGTGTGCATATGAATAATTGCCCTTTTGGGGAGAACTGAATTTAGAGAGAGAAAGAGAGAATGAGGGGGGGAGAGGAAGTAAGAGAGAGAGGGAGAGGGAGGGCAAGAGAGGAAGAGAGAGAGAGAGAGAGAGAGAGAGAGAGGGAGGGAGAGAGGGAGGGAGAGAGAGAGAAAGAGAGAGAGAGGGAGGGAGAAAGAGAGAGAAGGAGAGAGAGGGAGGGAGAGGAGGGGGAGAGTAAGAGAGAGGGGATAAGGGAGGGAGAGTAAGAGAGAGGGAGAGGGAGAGAGAGAGAGAGAAAGAGAGGGAAGGAGAGGGAGAGGAGGGAGATAGTGAGAAAGAGGGAAGGAGAAAGAGAGGAGGAGATAGTGAGAGAGAGAGAGAGAGAGAGAGAGAGAGAGAGAGAGAGAGAGAGAGAGAGAGAGAGAGAGAGAAATAGAGAGTATAAATCTTGTCTTTTGAGGCAACCAGTAATTCTTAAAGTAAGGTCTACCTACCCCCCCCCACCCCTTGGTAACCTTTACATTAGATTATAGTTTTAGCGAGTCAGTTACTGTCTATGAAGGCAAAAAAGGACACTTTGTCACTGTGATAGTTTCCCCTGGTGATACTGATAGAATGACCCTTCGGCAGCTTCTCTTAAAACGATACTTGAAGTATAATTTTCTTATGCAAAATGCTATACAACATGTCACAAATACTGTATGAGGTGCTCGCAAAATCTCATATAACAAACAAAACCTTCGAAATACATTATTAGAAAACTGATACATCCTGAAAGAATAACAATCATCAACATCTATGAAAAAGCAAAACAGCTGAAGGTCATACACATGAAATCAGACAAAGGATAATTTAAGAGAAATGGTCTGAAGAAATATATGCACCAACCTGCAACAACACTTAAAATAGCTTCTGTCGGTCTGACAAAACAAGGTGGAGCAAAAAATATAAAATAAATGCCTCCTTTTTCCAGTCATCTATGAACAACACCCAGTCCCACACCCGAAGAAAACAACTTGTTCGGCTGTTGATAGAAGGAATGGCATGAAATTAAATACAAGTCACTTAGTTACAATGACAATAATCATATCAATTCTTCGTCTGTTTTAAAAGATGTTATTTTTCATTAACTTCCAATTACCTCATTTAGATGATTAAAGAACAGAAAAAATACATCTTAAAAAATTCATTATAAATGCTTAATATTACATAGCTTTTACAGATATCTGCAATATTTGCAAATGATTCAACAATCTGCTTTTTTAAGACAAGACTAAAAGTCTATTTTCCTTTTCAAAAATGTATGTCATATTCTAATCAAATATTCAAAATATTGTATTTTGTGACACTCTGATGATATGATACTTAGCCCTTTATTATTAGCTTTCTCCCTTTTCCAGTGAAAATAAAAAGTATACAATTTAAAAACAATATATAGATTATATTCCGATTTTTCGTGGAAATTTTATAAACAATGTATTTTACTACATCTTACCTGACACACAACTCCACAACATGATTCAGTAAAAACACAAGCTCCAAAAATGAAGTAATGATAGCAATTACACTGTAAAACAAAGAAAAATATTGTTAATACATATGTATCATATATTATAGCAAAACCCTATCATGACATAAATAACTAATAATTTGTTAAAGACACTTTTCAAAAACATTCTTCACAAATTATCTGGTAATTAAAATTGGAGAAATAAAAACTACTCACACAAAATAGATTCCAAAAACATATCCATACACAGCATACTCGACACCAACACCCCACAAAGCTGCAAAATAAAAGAAAAATTTTAAAAATTCCAAATAAATAAATGAAGAAGATAACCATGACTTCTTTATGAATCTGAAAGAAAGCCAGGAGACAGATGATTCCATCCATCATATTTCACACTTGTGAGAATAACATTTGTTTCTTATCATCATTACAGTTACAGCAATGTATTTGACACTGATTAATTCATGGCATATTTCTGCTCTGATGTCATCATAACAGTACAAGCTTATCATTTTTCAAACAATAAATGTTGTCCCTTTACCCCATTGACTATTAGTGGTAATGTGGATGTGAGGTCAGAGGTGTTCACTGTATGCACTTTGGGGAATGGTGTGGGGGTTGGTGGGGATAAAAGGGTGGGGGTGAAAAGGTTGGGGGTGGGGTTTAAGGTCAGGGTGGTGCTTCCTATAGATTACAATTCCTGAAGGCTGAACTATGACTATATGGTAATTCTCCCCTTAAGTCATGTACATGAAAGAGCTAATATCAATCATTAATAAAAGGTGTAAAATTGCAGCATGATTTTACCCGTGAATGTATGGTAGAGCTAGACCTATGGGATATGCCTGTAAAAGTTTGATAAACAAACCCTGTCAAGTGTCAATATTGTCAAGAAGTTCTTGTACGGCTATTAATATTATAGATATAGATCTATATCTAATTATTGTTAAATATAAACATCTTATTGCTTGATCCAAACATAACATAAATTAACGGAACTAAAAGTCTGGTCTCAAAAGGCATGTTGGGTTGCAATTTCTGTGGCTGGTATTTCTCCTTACTGTCAACTCGTCCCTTTTCAGGGTCATTATGAGTGGCGTGACCTGTTCAGTTCATTCATTACTCGGCGTATTGGATTTGAGTCGAGAGACCATGAGGCGTGAAGTGTTGGGATGATACCTAGGCTACTTACCTAAAGCTGTGACTAAGCCAAAGAAGCGGCAATTAAGAAGTAAAAATCTCCAGCAACAGTCATCACGATTGTTCCCCATGATTTTTAAAAAAATTGAAAGTCAAATTAAAGTGGAAAACGCGTTAAAAGCGCCTTCATCGAACAACACAATTCCATGAGACGTCGGCCCAAGCAACTAAGGGCAACAATTCTGACCCCGGAAGAAATTCTCGAGGACGTGCCCTCTCATTGGCTTATCCAAGAAAACAGGGTTAGGGGTTACACCAGGTCGGAGGTCGGCAACACCTGATCCTAATCGAGGCCCAATGGCCGAGGGAGGGGGATGAGACAGCTTAGACTGAGAGCCGAGAGCAGTCGGACAGGAAGGCCCCTGCGCAATGTCAAGCTTACCTTTCATACTTGATCCGTCCTGTTTGCTTGCAAAGCGAAATGAATGTGACATGGCACGGGGCCACAGGATGATGCAATAGAGCAATCATCCCTATCGCCTAGTGGAGTCCCATATAAACAAGGGCATGTTGAACCAATTATTCAGTACAATGCATTTTGGAGCGATTCAATTTTACGAAGGGCTTGTCTCGATCTAAGTGGTATTAATTTTAATTCTGTAATAGATCGAAGTGCTAGCATTAACATTCTCGTGGTAGAATTCAATGTGTCATGAGGTCCTAATGGGCCTGATTCTTTTTTTTTAGAGATAGAAGTGCGTGATAATACTGCCATTTACAAAGCATTGTTGATAATAGGCAACGAAATTAAGACGAAGAAAAATGTCTAAATATAAAGAAACAAAAATCTTTAATCATCGACAAACATTAGAAAACATCTAAACACAGAAACTCTTAAATTTCAAGCGTTGATGTATGGATGGTTTAGGTATTTTATAGGAAAAGTATGGAAACTTACATTATAAGCATACTGGGTTTGGGTTTTTTTTTTTGTTGGGGTTTGTTTTGATTTTGTTTTGTTTTGGGGTTTGTTTGGGGTTTTTTTTAAGGGCAAGGGCGGGTTGTTGTTTTTTGTTTTGTTTTGTTCTGGGTTTTTTTTAAGGGGGGGGTTAAGCCCAGAAAGACGGACAATTGGAAGAACTTAATTAGTTTGCTGATCTGACGAGAGAGAAGGAGAGAGAGAGAGAGAGAGAGAGAGAGAGAGAGAGAGAGAGACAGACAGAGAGACAGACAGACAGACAGACAGACAGACAGACAGACAGACAGACAGACAGACAGACAGAGAGAGAGAGAGAGAGAGAGAGAGAGAGAGAGAGAGAGAGAGAGAGAGAGAGAGAGAGAGAGAGAGAGAGAGATTTTGGATTATTTAATGCAACTGCCACACCTATTTTCAAAAACGTTGGTTGAGCTCAGGAACTTGCGTAACCACACACCAACCCACGTACGTTCCCACACCACTGTCCAAAAATCGATCACAAATAGCATTCAATGAACCTTGAATTAAAATGGCATTGAAAGTAGAAGCTACGTGTAATGTGATCGAGCGTTCGACCACCTACTGTTTTTGTTTACCAATTTCCAAATTTTGCATCAAAGCAAATGTCTAAAATCGCTAATTCATTTAGCAAAATACTCTCATATATCGTTCACTTCTTGTGTACTTACATCGCCTTCAAATTGATGTAAACAAACACATGCAACGAAGGGGCAGAATTGGACAGGTAAAGAAAGCAGTAGGTCTACTGGCAAGAAGTGTCATCGATCAGGACACAGAAGGGAGAATAGAATTTGAGCACCTGAGTTGTACAAAGCTTAACACAACAACATTCTATAAAGCACACTAAAGAGAGCTTCAATAGAGAGGAGAGAGAGAGAGAGAGAGAGAGAGAGAGAGAGAGAGAGAGAGAGAGAGAGAGAGAGAGAGAGAGAAGAGAGAGAGAGAGAGAGAGAGAGAGAGAGAGAAGAGAGAGAGACAGACAGAGAGACAGAGAGAGACAGACAGACAACAAACAGACAGACAGACAGACAGAGACAGACAGAGACAGAGACAGAGACAGAGACAGACAGACAGACATTATTATCATTAGTAGTACCGTAGTAGTAGTGGTAGTAGTAGTAGTTTTATTTAGTAGTAGTAGTAGTAGTAGTAGAACCTAGAAGTACAAGTAGTAGTAGTAGTAGTAGTAGTAGTAGTAATAGTTATAGTGGTAGTAGTGGTTGTGGTCATATTAGAATTTGACAGTGGTAATAGTATTAGGTAGTATTAATTGACGTAATTGTTGTGCTAGTAGCAGCGTGAGGTTGTAATAGTAATTGTATTAGTAGTAGTATAGTAGTAGTAGTAGTAGTAGTAGTAGTAGTAGTAGTAGTAATAGCAGTAGGTAGTAGCAGCAGCAGCAGCAGCAGCAGTATATATAGCAGCAGTAGTAGTAGTAGTAGTAGTAGTAGCTAATAGTAATACTAGTTAGTCACAAGTGGTACACGTTGTAGTAATAAAATAAGTAGTTGACAACTACCAGTAGTAGCTAGTAGCGACCAGCAGCAGCAGTAGATAGTATTAGTCACAAAACGTAGTATTTGTGATGTAGTAGCAGTAGTAGTAGTAGCAGCAGTTAGCAGCAGCAGCCGTGCAGTTAGCGGCAACAGCAGCAGTAGTAGCAGTAGCAATTTAGTAGTAGTATACTAAGTAATAGCAAGACAGTAGCAGCAGCAAGTAGATAGCAGTAACAGCTAGTAGTAGTAGTAGTAGTATCTTTTTTCATTAGCAGCAGTAAATGTCAGCAGCAGCAGTTAGAAATTGTATCCAGCAGTAATAGTCTGTAGTAGTAGTAGTCCACACCTACCACAAAACCAGCAAAATGCAGTACCAGCAGTTTTTTTGGCTTGTTTTCTTGTTCGCCGCAGCAGCAAGGTCCAGCAGCAGTACTGGCATAGAGCCACTTTCTTGAACAGCGGTAACAGTAGTAGTAATAAGCATCAAAGTAGTAGCGTTCGTAGCAGTAGTATAAGTAGTAGCAGCAGCAGCAATTGGAAAATAGCAGCAGCACTAACCAGCAGCAGTAGTAGCAGCAGCAGTAGTAGTATCAACAATAGTATTCTTAGTAGTAGCAGCAGTACATTGTTAGTAGTAGTAGTAGTAGTATCAGTAGTACAAATAGTAGTAGTAGTCAGTAATAGTAGTATTAGTAGAAGTAGCAGCAGCAGCGGTTGTGAAAAGCAGTAGAACTAGTAGTAGTAGCTTAGAAATGTAGTAGTTTGTCAACGAAATACTTCCCTAGTTTAGTACATGTAGTCAACAGTATATCATTGTTATAATTATTAGCCCATTATCACCCTATTCTCATTCTCATTATCATTATTATATCATTATTAATATCATTAGCATTAGCATTAGCATTAACAAGCATTAGCATTAATATTATTATTATTATATTATTATTATTATCATCATTATTATCATCATCATCATCTTCTTAATCATTATTATTATAATTATAATTATAATAATAATAATTCTTCTTCTTCTTCTTCTTCTTCTTCTTCAGGTGACCTCGAGGATTTTAGAAATCCTCCTCCTCCTCCTCCTCCCCCTCCCCCTCCCCTCCTCCTCCTCCTCCTCTTCCTCCTCTTCTTCTTCTGTTTCTTCTTCTTCTTCTCCTTCTCCCTCTCCTCCTCCTCCTCCTCCTCTTCCTCCTCCTCCTCCTCCTCCTCTTCCTCCTAAATGTGCAGTATACAAACAGTTTATTGCCCTACTCTCCTCTATGGCAGCAAAACTTGGACTTTAGGCAGTAGAGAACACAGTAGAGTACAGGCAGCTGAAATGAAATATCTAAGAAGAGTAGTAGGGAAAACTAAAAAAGACAAAATCAGAAACACAACAATAAGAGATCAAACCAAACAGATGGCATAAAAACTAAGATAGAAAGAACTCAATGAGATGGTTTGGGCATGTAAACAGAATGAATGGCAATAGAATAGCTAAATCAGTATACAGCGATAAAGCCCAAGATAAAAGACCAGAAGGCATACCTCGGAGAAAGTGGGAAGAAGATATAAAAGAGGCATTGAAGCATAGAAATTTAACTTGTTTTGAAGGAAACAGAAAATGTCAGGACAGGGCATCCTAGAGAAAGATCATCTCAGGAAACTGAACCGATACACTGAAAGTAGAATGGGAACTGATAAAGACAGAAAGAAAGATAAACAGATAACTGTATAAATAGATGAAATAAATAAACAATAAAGAACACCTTATTGCTATACTAGAAAAAGAAAGTCTTCCTTTAGGTTATCGAGAAACTCGTGCAATTGCTCTTGGTGTCAAATCGTATTGTTGGCCTACATGGCGTTAACACGATGGAGTTTATTACATGTTAAAAAAAATAGGGACAAAGGCTGGGGAAGGGATTTCACTCAGGAATGACCATTATTTAAAATACATAGGTCGATGAGCTCGGCTACGGTATTTAAATGGAATTGTTGCAGGAGACACAATCCAACTGACAGATCTAGTCTAGTAGAATCCGGTGATGCATGTCGCTAAATTGTATAATCTTCTTTTGTGATGGTGTTGTTAAGTGAGCTTATAATATTATGATAATGTTTTCTCACTGTCGTCAAAAATAAGCTAGTCTTATTTAAAGACCGTTAGCCTACATTCGATTTTGTTGCTTACATTTTACATTCCAGTTGTTGGATATCCGCATGTATGTACGTCACTTGAGTGAAGCGTACCAATAATATACAATACTGGTGTTCTGCACTGATAACAACATTGAAAGAAGAAGACAACCCCAGAGCGCTAAGCTGTAAGATATCTCATTTCTTGCTCTTTCTGTTCTAGCAGAGGTACTAGATTTAGATAGTTTACAACAATACGTACGATTCGGGATTCGCTAAGATTTTGTTGTTATTAAAAAATACAACAAAGAAGCAAACAAAGAGGTAAATACTGGTACCAACCCCATGATTCTTGACGTGTTATCAAATTTCAGAGTTAAATGATCCGACAGAGTGTACACACGACACGTTATGTGCTGTGGCATTATCGAGACTAGGAAGTCATGTTACTAGAAGTAATGGGTAGTAATGCTGTTATGTGACAAGTATGAATGTTGTCATTACGTATTAAGTCTTGGAGTTGAAATTATTTTTCACATTTGTCAAAACGAATATATATCTTAAACCGCTGAAAGAGGCTGTTTACACTCGATGTCTTTTGCAGCATTTTTTTTTGTGTGGTCTTTTTCGGGTGAATTTAATATGGCCATATAGTCCAGGACCGCTAGCATTTTAAATCAAACTGATTGATTTCTTTTGTTTTATTGCTGAAAAATGTTCGTGGCATGTCTACGAACTCAAACTAAAAGTTTACCAAAATCGGAGTTGTGGAACATTGTTTAATTTTGATTGTTGGAACCTAGGAAATCTCAGTCAGGTTGGAACCCATTTGAGGCCATTGCACTCCGCTGTCCCTGTGCATTGCTCTTTTTTCGGGGTATTTTCTTCATATGCATTTGTTAGAGATGTTAATTAATTTGTGCTGCTTAAAGTACACGATCTAGCTCAAAGATAGATGTGTTAGATTTCAAGATCAGCTTCAATCGATTTTCTGCGGGGGGGAATTATTTTTGTGCGAAGTTAAAAGTACAAGAAATAGGGAGACAGAAGATAGATTGAGAGAGAAAGAGAGAGAGAGAGAGAGAGAGATTTTCTGAGAGTTGAGAGAGAGAGAAGTTAAGAGAGAGAGAGAGAGAGAGAGAGAGAGAGAGAGAGAGAGAGAGAGAGAGAGAGAGAGAGAGAGAGAGAGAGACAGAGAGAGAGACAGAGACAGAGACAGAGAGAGAGAGAGAGAGAGAGAGAGAGAGAGAGAGAGAGAGAGAGAGAGAGAGAGAGAGAGAGAGAGAGAGAGAGAGAGAGAGAGAGAGAGAGAGAGAGAGAGAGAGAGAGAGAGAGAGAGAGAGAGAGAGAGAGAGAGAGAGAGAGAGAGAGAGAGAGAGAGAGAGAGAGAGAGAGAGAGAGAGAGAGAGAGAGAGAGAGAGAGAGAGAGAGAGAGAGAGAAACATGTATATAGACAGACAGACAGACAAACAGACAAGTAGACAAACAGGCAGCGACAGAAAGACAGACCGAGAAATGGACGAAGGGAACAGAAGAGGAGGAAGGAACTCAAAAACTTGTCATGCGGTGTTCGGTCATACTTTCAAAGATCAGTATATCTTTTGCAATGAATCTCGTTTTAATATTTCAACACAATATGTCATGGTACTTACTTCCAATTTATAAAGATCACCAGGGAGGGGGGAGGGGGTGGGGGAGTAAATTGTCATGCTATTTGTAACGAGAAAACATCTTTTTTGTTTTCTTTCTCACTTTCATACGTAACAACAAGGCTCACAGCACGTTGTAATAGAAAACCCAAAGTAAGCTGTCATGCTCATGTAACGGACCAAGCAACTAAGTAGTAGATTGAGGTATCAAGATTTTGCAGATAGGAAGTTCACAAACAATGCGGACATAACGGTAAATGTTTGTGTGTGTGTGTGTGTGAACCAAAAGGTGTGTATGTGTGTGTGTGTGTGTGTGTGTGTGTGAACAAAAAGGACGTAAAATAACATGCAATGAAGGAAAGAATCTCAGACTAAAGACAAGAGAGAAACTCAAGTCAAAGAAGATTAGTTCGATTATAAACAACGGTAGTGTCTGGTTAGTGGAATAAGTGAAAGGAAACGACAGAAAAAAATGTTGAAAGTTTTTAAACTTGTTTTGACTAAAGATTTCGAAGTTAGATTGAAGAAGCATCAGGTAATGAACCGATGCATCAATGAACGAATGGGGAGATAATGCTCTTTCGAGGTTGAGTTAAGAGACTGTAAAGCAGGAGACATGATGTTTGTCATGTCAATTTCCAAACTGGAAAAGAAAGCCCTCCTTGTAATCATCTCCAAGAAAAGAATTCTCTAAAGGAAGGCCGAAAGACAAGATTCAAGGGCAAATTTTCCCAGCTCTTGTCAAAAGTATATATCACTATCTACCATGACGTTTACTGTACTAACATCGGATGAGTGTCTTCAGTCAATGGAAGACAAATTGAAAGGTACATATTTCAATCGTTCTGATTGTAATGGCAATGACGAAGAAATGTAGAGATAAATTAGGATTATCAGATCTGCTGCAAAATTAGTTTTTGTCGGACATACAATCCCTTGATTGCAGATAACATCAGCGAACTCAGGAGAAACCGAGCACCAACCGACTTTTGACAAAATAAATGACTATTTGTCGAGAGTACGTTTTAGCGTTAGAAAGTGAAAACAAAGACCTTAAGCATGCCACGAAAGGACACACCATGTCGATGTTGGTCAAATTAAAGGTCATGTCCATTTTATTACAAACAAAAGTTGACCACTACGTTACAACACTGGGTGTATATAGTGTTTTTTTTAAAGAGACATCATGGAGGCCTACTCTCGATTCTATAGGGTAGCAGTAGCGGTGGAACACACAAGTCTAAACTGCTCAATTGGGTGTGTAGAATGTCAGATGGACACGTAACAAAATATAACGTTGATGAACAAGAGACATAATAAACAGAGACATATTCTACATGAAGGTGATATCATCCAACTATCATTTAAAAGAAACTTGATGTAAGGCGGTTTGATGTTTTATTTTACACCGTGCTGAGAGCCTTTTCTATTTAGTTGTTATGTATGAAAGTAAAGAAGTTTCCTAGTTATAATAGCATGCACTGTTTATAAATAAAACTACGGTTACATCAAACTTTGTCTGCTTATGACATATTATTATCTAGCTTTTAATAAATCAGTGGTGTCATCAGTCTAGTAGATAGGCAGCCGGGCTTCTGATGTGCGGTCCTGCTTTCAAATCTTGACAATGGTATGGTTGACATTGTGCTCCTTGGGAAATGTACTTGGCACGCCTTTCTCCATTATGTTCACAACCTTATTGTTTTGTCCATAATCTTACACACTATTTAATGCCCGATGAATGCTTACTTTCGTCATTAGTGTTATTGTTATTTCTAACCTTGAATTCTTTGTTTCATCCCCCTAGACGTTTTCAAACTGCTTTTATACCAGGCGGAGTTTCTGTTTTCCAGTTGTCCGATATCAGCGTATTTAAAACAATGAATTGTATGTTTCGAAATATATTCATATTGATCCGTAAACGTTCTTATCTATATTTGCTGCCTTCAACAAGAGGGAAAGCAATTTTTTAAATTCTGATATTGTGTAACAGTTAATTCGAGTTTTGTTTGATTTGATTTACCAACATCCACAACTAAGGTGATCTTAAGGTTTTTGGTAGGGTGTTTAGCCCGTACTGCCTGCTGCAGCCAACGGATCTTTTAAGTTGCATAGGAGTTTTGTGATCTGCGAATGGGACCTCCTTTTTATCGTTCGTCTCCGATGAAACTAGGTGTCGATCTACCTACCTAGATGGGAGGAGGGGAGTTTACCCGAAAAACTAGGGACTCAGTAGTCCAGAGGCAAGGTGTCGGCCTTCACAACCAAAAGGTAGTGGATTTTGGTTACACAACACTGATCACAGACCAGTATTTGTGCTGTTTGCCACTTGTTTGGATTGTAGTTATAATTCAATTATTCAAAGTTAAGTTGTTATATATAACTGAAAACACACGGACACACTTATGGTATTACACACGCACACATTCACACACATACACACACGCACATACATACGCCTATGCACAACACAGCATAACACCACACACATACACAATACGTAGACACGCATACATATACAATATCTAATATAAAGTCATATAATGTCCTTCTTTAGATTATGACTATCAACAGAGAGCTTGCAATATGGTACGTTTCGAACTCACTTAAAAACCATGACCTTTGACCGATTAATATTGACCTGAGATGTATACATTGCATGGTTAAACTTATATGTATATCTGTGAGAAAGGGTACAAATGTCAGATGATTTTTTGTGTTTTGAACGAAAAAAAAGGAAAGAAAACATGACGTTGATTTATGTTATTTGAGAAAATCAGCTTTGAAATTGTGAAAAACCTCTTTAGCATTGTAAAATATGATCATATGAATTCATATGACTTCTATTGCAGTTAAGAT
>JAXRKP010000179.1:407500-447500 GCA_037039925.1 Doris montereyensis
CGAGAAATCTTTAGTGTACCCAACCTTCATAAGCAACAAAGAGGCATAGAAACAAATAAACACTAAATAATGCTGGATGAAACTAATATTAAAAGAGTCATTGGTAACTAATACTAAAAGAGTCATTGGTGCAATGACCCATCACTTAATTTTCATCAACGGAGCAAGCCTCATAACAACAATAAACAAATAGAAAAGATAAAAAGAAAGAAGAAAACAAAATACGACTGCAGAGAGAGAAGGGAGGGATAGAAAGGGAGAGAGAAAGAGGAAAGGAAACAAAAAGGAGATTTGCCATTATAAGAGAGATGGAGAGAGAGAAGAGGAAAGGAAACAATAAGGAGACATAAAGAGAACGAGGAAGATAAAGAAATACGAATAGAGAGGACGGAGAAAATGAGAGAGAATGAGACATAGAGAGAAATAAAGAGAGGTGAAGTAACATATGGGGGGAGAGTGGGCACATGGCTGCATGCTAGGGCGTTACTATAGTCATTCAGTAATAGCGAGACTGGCTGTGTTGAATTTTATATAGTAGAGTTTCAATGAACAACAGTTATCTTTATTTCTAAAGGAATCATTTTCATTCTCATATTTAAATAAAATGATGGAACTATAATACTAATACTAGAGGAAATGTCTGACTGCTTTTCGCTAATCTCATGACCGTGTCCAATGTGCGTAGGTAACTCATTTCCATGATGAAAGAAACAGGCCAGTTTTATTGCTTACAGAAGTGTGTATCACCCCAGCTGTGGCAACGCGCTCTATCCCAGACCTAACATCTCTCCTCAGCTACATACTTCCCATGCTTTTGAAAACTTCCTCCCTACCCTATGTCTATCACTAGTATCACCCTCTCTTCTCCTTTACAATGACATGAATAACCATTGTTTTGTATTCTTGGCTGTTCCCTTTCTACTGTTCAATAGTAATCCACCTCCTCCCAAACACCCCCACCCCTTATGCAATCCAGTGGTTTTTCACATCTTCCCCTACTTCTGGATGTAAGTTTCCCTCCTTAGTCTATACAGTAGAAAGATAGACTCTTGTAGTTTCTAACACTTCAAATAGCCGCCCTTCTTCTTGTCCAGTTACCACATGTCATCATGACCACACGAAATAGACCTGTTTGAAAGATCAAAGTTCCTTTGTTGCTGGTCGCTTAACTCAGATGAAAGCTTCAATTTTCCCTTGTACCTTCAACACTCTAGTCTTTTCATTCTTATGTGAAAAAGAGGTGGAGATATTTTTTGGCGTATGTGACGTTGGACAATATAATCATCAACACAAAGCTCCCTGATTGGTCAACCCTGAACATGGTTTCTTTCTATTGACTCAAGGTCATGCTCTCTATTTAGGCTGCCCATAGGTGTGTAATGTGACTGGCCACTGATATCTTTTATTTATATCAATCACTATTTCTTGCTTGTGGGTGGAGCTTCTTACTAAAGTAATTGACGTCTGTCCAGAAGTTGCGTCGGTCATACGAAGTTTTTAGTTTTTTCCTCTTTGCAGAGGGTCCACAGCCTGTATTTGAGATAGAGCTCCTGTGTGTTGTATCTCTTTATAAGAAATATATCGAGTGTGTGTTAGACTCGGAAATGAACTATCACTTTTACCCCTTTAGAATAATAGACTTTCTCTGTTTGGCGTGGCATGAGTTGATCAGCGTAATTGGTCAGAATAGAGGCATTCCCAAAACCCATCTTTGAGTGCACTGCAGGGAGTTATACGGGACCTGCCACTAACGCTTTGTCTTGCTGGGAGTGATGCAAATGTATGGGATCCGCCATTAGCATAGAGTGACCAGCAGCATGCAAAGATACGGGACCCGCCTGAAAAGGGTTAACAAGCCAAGCAATACTGTTGAGTTTGGAAGAGCTGCCCTAAAAAGCCACGATAAATAAACAACAAAATATGATTGGTAGAAGTGGATAGAGTGGTCAATTTGCGTAGGAATAGCCGCTACAATGCTTTTTCTACAATGGCGTCTAAATTACAACACATTATCTCTTTGTAGCATCAATAACACACCCCAAACCCCACGCTATGTACAGAAGTTACTGTTTTTGTGTGTCAAGAAATTCACTTCAATAAAATCCTTTCATTCTCTGTAACACCTTCAAACCTAACACCTATCTACTTGAACTCAACCAAGATTCACTAATCTGCGAAGCAAGCATCAGTTTTCTCTAATATGATAATCAGAAAGCTAGTTTTAAGCTTTATTTGACTTAATGGGTGGAAATACTTGTAATGAAAACAGACACACTTTGAGGGCATCCTTGATCCACACTGAAATATCCGGCCTTCGTGGCACACGGTTTGCAGAAGGTAGAGGGCTATATCTGGCCTTTGCGCTACACGGTTTGTTAGGGAAGGATGGGAATAGCCAGTTGCCGCACCACGGTGTTGAAGTCTTGGAAAAATCTTTGAATTTTTATGAAGTAATGGTAATCGTATTATTTTCATCTCGAAACTCGACGATATTTCACACATATAGGGCTCTAATGTGACCACTTAGTGACGTTGTTCTCTGTCTTTATTTGTTCATTCTTAAATTGTCTCCTGAACGACTGGGCGTTTCAATTTGTTAGACATCGTCAGACCTGCCACTCTTTACAATTCAAACGTAATCGTTTTAGATTTTTTTTTCTCATTTACGATGAGTTCTGCCTTTGTTGCGCTTTTTCACTGGTTTCAAGTCGTCATACAGGCCAGAAATTTCTGCTCCGTGATTTATCTAGCACCAACTAGGCCTATAAGAAAGACATCTCTTTCTCTCTCTCTCTCTCTCTCTCTCTCTCTCTCTCTCTCTCTCTCTCTCTCTCTCTCTCTCTCTCTTTCTCTCTCTCTCTCTCTCTCTCTCTCTCTCTCTCTCTCTCTCTCTCTCTCTCTCTCCTCTCTCTCTCTCTCTCTCTCTCTCTCTCTCTCTCTCTCTCTCTCTCTCTCTCTCTCTCTCTCTCTCTCTCTCTCTCTCTCTCTCTCTCTCTCTCTCCCTCTCTCTCTCTCTCTCTCTCTCTCTCTCTCTCTCTCTCTCTCTCTCTCTCTCTCTCTCTCTCTCTCTCTCTCTCTCTTTCTCTCTCTCAAGTTGTTGATGAAAATGTTCTGTTAATTATCATTCTCTGATACATGTGTTGCGTTGCAGAGTTTTTATTGAAAATGTAATCAATGTGCAAAATGTAATAATAACAATAAATAATTTTTTTAGAGTGTCTTACAAAACAGGCTCAAAGTGCTTAACGTTTTCAGAAATTGATAAATACAATAATATGTATCTACAGTGGCCATGCTATCATGCATGAACTCATATATATATATACAATACAATAGTCTTAAAGAAAATGGTTGTCATCACATATTAAAAAGCTAGGTTTTCAAACAAGATTTGAAAGACTATATCATCAATGTGTCTGATGTGTCCTGGGAGGAGCCAGAAAAGGGAGTCGAGAAGGAAAAAGATTGATCGCCGATGTGGCAACAAGTTTTAGGTTTTACCAGAACTCGATTGTTAGATTTCTATCACAGGTTTCTTGTTGGTACATACATGATTATCAAATCATTAATGTATTTAGGACTGTCAGAGTATTGATTTATAAACTAGTGTGCATGTTTTATATTGTATATATACGTTTCTTGATACGCAGCCAATGAAGTTCCCGTAACAGTCAGGTGCAGATGTATATCGACTTTTTCTAAAAACTTATCTCACTGCGTTGTTCTGAGCAACCTGGAGGGCTTTGATTTTGTCTTTTGTTACATTGGCCATGAGTACATTACAATAATCAAGCTTTGACAAAATAAGTGAATTATTTACAAGAAGGGCTGAAATATACTTAGAAAGAAGTTGTCGAACTTTAAATATTCTCTTTAAATCCATATACATTTTCCTGATAATATTATGCACTTGACTGTTAAATAAAAGATCTGAAACAATAGATACACCCAAGTTTTTAACAACATATGTGAATGTGATAACAAGTTACATAATCAGTAACAACACATGGGCATGCACCATCTTTTTCAATATCATGCTTGCTGGGAGAAATGCGACCAAAGTCCTCATCAACTGATTCAGTGTTAAGAAGAAGAAAGGAAACCCATGAATTTATTGATATTTCCTCTTTTTTGTTTGTGAATGAAAAAGTGAATTCTTTTTTCATCATATTTCTAAATAATCCCATACCATGTTTAATTTCTCAACAGGTTGCTTTTCATGTGGCATGGAGAGTGGGTTTAGGGTGTACAATGCAGATCCACTGAAGGAAAAAGAGAGGCAAGGTTAGTCACATTAAATTGTTGGCACATAATAGCAATATTGCTTTGGGGGATTCAAAACTTTGAAGATCAATTAATGCCCTAAAAGATCCTCCTCTCTTCTTTTTGAGGTTGAGAATAAAATGTTTGTAAAGCAATTGGTATAAAGACAAAAATGTTTTGTTTGGATTTTCTGTGTATTGTTTTACCTACAGATGTTCACATACTCCATACTGTTTGTCTGATCACATTGTTAAGTGTTGTTTTTTGTTTATTTTCTTGGGGTTAATTTTTCAATCTTTTTCACAGCACTGTAATTTCTGATATTTTTTTCTTCCTCTGAAATAAAGTGTTTCTTCGGATGAGGACTGAAATAAAGTGTTTCAGAGGACTTGGGATGTAGGTCTATTGTACTGAAATAAAGTGTTTCAGAGGACTTGGGATGTAGGTCTATTGTACTGAAATTGTTTCCAGAGGACTTGGGATGTAGGTCTATTGTACTGAAATAAAGTGTTTCAGAGGACTTGGGATGTAGGTCTATTGTACTGAAATAAACTTCTGGGATGTAGGTCTATTGTACTGAAATAAAGTGTTTCAGAGGACTTGGATGTAGGTCTATTGTACTGAAATAAAGTGTTTGAAGAAATTCATTAAATTTTGACGGGATACGGTTGGACTATTTTTCATTTCTTACAAAATATGCGATATTGTCATTTGAATTATGATTTTGTACCTCTTTTTTTTTGTCTCACCCATTAGAACAAAAGGTATGAAAGACATGACAGGAAGAATGACTATTTTTCTTTGAAATTTTCCTTTTGCTATAATGCAATAAATCCTGTAATTTCAGTGGTCTTTTATCTTTGATATCATTGATACTTGGTTAGTAGTGAACAGCTTAACCTGAGAGTTTGTGACAGTAGTAGATTTAAACTCTGGTTTCACTAGACTGTGTTCTTAGAAAAGATATGGAACACGTTTCTCTTAACACGGGGGACTCAGTAGTCCAGGAGCAAGGTGTCAACCTCTCAACCCAAAGGTCATGGGTTCAAGCCCCGCCAACAGTTGAAAACTTTTCTCAAGATTTTTCGAGCAAAATTTACCTCCTGGTTGAGATAGGTGGATTGACACCTAGTTCTATTGGAGACGAACAATAAAAAGGAGGTCCTGTGTTTAGATCACAACACTCTGTGCACGTTAAAGATGCCTTGGCTGTTTACAGAGCAGTCGAGGCAAAATTAAAAATCCTACCAAAAACCCCCGAGATCACTTTAGTTGTGAATGTTGGTAAATCAAATAAAAAATTTCCGAACACTTTCTTTTTGCAAGCAGCTGGTCTGCTTTGGTTCAGCATCCAGTCCAGGGATCTTGTATGACCTATTTTACTGTTCCTTAACATTCCGGGTGCTTTGGTCATGAGGAAACACTCACTTTCTCTTTTTACAAGAAACATTGTGATAATAATTCGGTTGAAACAATTTCTTCTCTCTCTGTTGCAGATTTTTCCGATGGAGGCATTGGACACGTGGAAATGCTTTTTCGATGTAATTATTTAGCTTTAGTTGGCGGAGGCAAAAATCCAAAGTATCCTCCCAATAAAGGTAAGTGTTCCATTTGGTCATTTATTTCATGTGATGATATCCATTTCATGACACGCTTTGTATTTGGGATTCACTTTGCTTCCTGTGGGATTCTGACATCACCTTACATGGTTGCTTGGGCGTAATGACAGGTTCATGTTTTTAAAACTGTGTTTATGGATTTAATAAGAATGTAGCTTTATAGTTCATAATATATAGATGTGAAGCAAGTATCTGCTGAAAAGTTTTATTAATTACTTACTTGATTAGACCCTTTCCTCAGGGATGATATAAATGAAATTTCTTACAAATTCGTTAAAAAAACCCAGATTTTATGGAACATTGAATAAGAACGTGATAGAACTTTTGGAGGATGGTGTATAATATGGTATAACTTTTCTCATCAGCGAAAATGTCTCTTATGATGGATGTTTAAACTGGTGGCTTCTTTTCACTAGTCACTTGTTAAACTTGCTACAAACATTTAATTTATGAGAGTGAAGAAATTGTACATTTTGTCAAAGTTATATTATTGCAAGTTTTAATTTAATCTATGTGTTGCCTTTTTATTAGGGCCTTGGGGAAAACAAAGATTTATCACTGAGCGTATTGACATAAGGGGAGAATTTTTGAAATTGTTAAATTGTTATATTTGGCATGATAAAGAGACAAATTTATTTGAAAAAATATCAATCTTTCTTACACAAAAACAGTTGATTTTATTCCTATTGTCTTCCTATCAATTCTTGTCATTTAACCTTTATTGGTTTTTGATTTCTTGACTTTTCAACACACCTATTGTTTGGTAGTTTTGAATTTCAGTCATCATAGATCATCTTAAACAGTTTAGTCAGTTTGGGAGTTTAGAAGATATGGACATTTTATTACACATCTTTTTGTCTGTATTATGTACTGCTTATTATAAAATTTGATAAATCAGAGTACCATAAACAATTGTTTTTCAGTAATGGTATGGGATGATCTAAAGAAGAAACATGTAATAGAGTTGGAATTCTCATCAGATGTGCGCAGTGTCAGACTCCGACGAGACAGGTATATTATGTATCTTTTTCTGTTGTTTTCTTTTTTTTTTCTCATCCTGACATGAGTGAATGTTCAATGTTTAATCAAATTTTTTGTCATCATATTCTTAAAGATATTTGAGACATACACCATTGTATCTAATGGGCACACTGTCGCCCGAATTACAAACCATTCTAACTAATTTTTTCGATTTGTTTTATGTTTGACTATTTTAGTATAACTTTATGAGATCTATAATATGTGTGAACTGTATTATAAAATACGCAATAGATTCGGGATATGGCATGTACAGATTTTTTCATTTCTTCCCTCTGCTATGATCATATCTTCACACCTTTAAAGTTGACATTCTCAGTTGTCTAGATTTGGCATAGGAACGGGTTGTCATGCAGGTGTCGACATACTACATTTGATTAAATATGTCATTATTCCTAGTCATCATTCTTGATGGACATAAAATCAAAGTTATACTACAGTAGTTTCCGCCTAAGTGCCCGATGCTCGGGGAGCAGGGAAAGTGCGCACTCAGCCGGAGGGGGCACACAGGTGACATTGCCCTGTGAGGTCCATAGGACCTTTGATTTTCATGAGTTATTATCCTTTGATCTTTGACCCCATTGCTCCACCCCTTTGCCTACTTTGACGCATTTGATTGGCTAAACTGTTGGTTGGTCATACATTTTAAACCATTATTCGTTAGCTCCTATATGCAAGGCTAGACACAAAATTCATACCGTCCCGCCTCATCGAGCATGGGTCATCGAGTCCAGCTCATCACTCTATTTCCTCGCCTGCTTTGAGGCTTTTGAATGGCTGATTGGTGGCCTGTTCATAGTACACATGTACCAGGCAACAAAGAGATGGAACTAACTTTGAAATGAGCAATAACAGTGACCTACAAAACTTTTAAAAAAGTGATATGACTAATTTTATTACAATTAAGTTGGTATTTCTTAGCTTTTTTCACTGACAAGTTGCCGACATACCGGGCACTCCGGCAACAGGGAATTTTTGTGGGCAGGCATACAGAGTGGCGATTTTAATAGAACAGATTTGGTTTCGTAGGCAAAACAGGCGGAGGGCACTCTCATGAAGACTTCTGTACTAATAAACAATTATGAGTTCATCAAGATGAAAACAAATTTTAAAAAGATTTTTTTCATTGTTGATTTGAAAAAAAATCCCAATATGTATTCTTTTTGTTTTTGCACATAATTTTTCATTTTATTTTTCAGAATTGTTGTTGCCCTCGACTCAATTATCAAAGTCTATACATTTACACAGAATCCTCAGCAGCTACATGTATTTGAAACAGGGGCAAACCCAAAGGTTTGTTTGTTTATTTTCGATGTCATATATTTTCTTTATAATCTTTGCAAGTTTCGCTTGATTTTATATTTAAAGATATGTTTGTTTGTTTTTTTTTGTTTTTTAAACCTTTCTGTAAATTTTCAAATGCTCTTGATATATTTCTCACACAATAGTTTTCCTATTACCGTTAAGACTTACATCATAGCTGCCAACCATAATGTAAAAAACATATATAGTATATTTTTTTCAGCTTTCAGTACATGAATCTGTTTTAACTTTGGAAAGTACGTATTTGAAAGAGAACTGTAATTAATTATTTTTTAGAAACATTAAAACAGAAAACATTAAAATAAAATAAAATAAAAAAAAAAAAAATCTACCAAGTCCCTTCAAAAGGAACATCTACCATCTTGGTGTCCCTTCAAAACTGGCATCTTACACTCACACAGTGGGCTCATCACTCATCTTCACTGGCATCTTACACTCACACTGTTATTTAATATCTTCACTGGCATCTTACACTCACACTGTTATTTAATATCTTCACTGGCATCTTACACTCACACTGTTATTTAATATCTTCACTGGCATCTTACACTCACACTGTTATTTAATATCTTCACTGGCATCTTACACTCACACTGTTATTTAATATCTTCACTGGCATCTTACACTCACACTGTTATTTAATATCTTCACTGGCATCTTACACTCACACTGTTATTTAATATCTTCACTGGCATCTTACACTCACACTGTTATTTAATATCTTCACTGGCATCTTACACTCACACTGTTATTTAATATCTTCACTGGCATCTTACACTCACACTGTTATTTAATATCTTCACTGGCATCTTACACTCACACTGTTATTTAATATCTTCACTGGCATGGCATCTTACACTCACACTGTTATTTTATCTTAGCATCTTATCACACTGTTATTTAATATCTTCACTGGCATCTTACACTCACACTGTTATTTAATATCTTCACTGGCATCTTACACTCACACTGTTATTTAGTATCTTCACTGGCATCTTACACTCACACTGTTATTTAATATCTTCACTGGCATCTTACACTCACACTGTTATTTAATATCTTCACTGGCATCTTACACTCACACTGTTATTTAATATCTTCACTGGCATCTTACATCTGTTATTTAATATCTTCACTGGCATCTTACACTCACTGTTATTTAATATCTTCACTGGCATCTTACACTCACACTGTTATTTAATATCTTCACTGGCATCTTACACTCACACTGTTATTTAATATCTTCACTGGCATCTTACACTCACACTGTTATTTAATATCTTCACTGATCACATAAAGTTTGAGCATAAATTTATCTGATTAATGGGTAAATTACTTTAATGTGATAGGATGTCAGCAACGTTAAATTTTTACTTAAAGTTAGTTGAAGGTGACATGCCCTGAAACTGATTCTTATACTTAAAGGGAGCTCATTTGTGGTAAATTGTCATGTTACCTGGAATTTACGAGGTGCGCTACAAGTTTTAATTGTTTTTGGAGGCCAGAGTCCGCTTCTGGGGTTTGAAAAGTTGGCAGCTATATGAACCTTTGATCTCAAGATTTGTTTTTCATTGTTTAGGTCAGTTGGATACAGAAAAAAGGATTTTTAGAGGCGTTGTGGTGCAATGGATAAAGTTATGAGTTTGCAGTCATGAAGAGACTGGTTAAAATTTTGGCCGACATAGCTTTATATACAATGTTGTACTTTCAGGAAAGATGCTTGATTTTGCTTTGCTTGCATGTGGATGAGTTCTCAGCTTTAGACAGAGAGGGATTTTTCAGATGCTTAGTATGATGCGTCTATGAGTTTACAAAGTTTTGTTTTTCTTTCTCTAAATTCTCAGGATTGTGTGTCATGTGTCCAAACAGCAACAATTCCTTGTTGTCATTTCCTGCAAGAAAAGTAGGTCACGTTCAGGTCATTGACCTTGCAGACACAGAAAAGTCGCCTTTGGACATTCCAGCACATGAAGCCAATTTGAGTTGTATGGCCATGAACTTGCAGGGAACAAAATTAGCCACGGCATCAGAAAAGGTTTGTATTTTGTGTATCCTTTGCCGCGTTTCTCTGTCAAGATGCAAGGGGAGTAAGAGTTTCGTCGATGAAACTGTCTAAACACGTAAATCAGCCTGAAGTAATTTTTCAGGCGATGCGAAAACGTCATAAATCTTCAAGTTGGGCTGCAAACACTATGTAAGCTATGCTTCTTTTGGAAGTAAAATGGAAATCTTTGTTTAGATCATGTGCGTAAAAATGAGTTTTTCTATTGGTTCAAGGCGTGTACTATTTATAGAGCCCACGAGAAAGAATCATGCGTTTGATCATTTTAGGGACAAATCTCATATTCCATACATCGTGGACGTAACACGTTCAGACAGTTTCACTGACGATTCACTTCATTTTTAAGCAGGCTAGCTTGCAACGAAGAATGTTTACATTTTTTATTTGATTTCTCAATGTATCTATTGTTGGTGATGAAGTGAACTACGGTGAAGTAAAACATGATGGAAAAAGCCTAGTTTTCCCTATTCAGTCCAAAATAATAGTAAATTTCTTCAAATTTTATCATAAATTTCATTTAAAATAGGAAAGTATTCACACTGTAAATATTTCAGTGTTGCTTCAGTACGTTGAGGTTGTTGTTTTAAACATACTTTGCACTTCTTTTGACAGGGTACCCTAATACGTGTGTTCGACACAGCTACGGGAGCACTGCTACATGAACTTCGTAGAGGGCTCACAGTGCCAACATTTTCTGGTATCTATGTTCAGTCTGTCTTCTCTGCTTTTCCTATGATATTAATGTTGAAACATTCTTTTCTCTCAGGAATTTGGTGTAAGATAATAAATAATGATAAATAATAATAATAACAATAATAATAATAATAATAATAATAATAATAATAATAATAATAATAATAATAATAATCATAATAGTAATAGTAGTAATAATGATAATATTATAAATAAATAAACACAAATAATAATAATCTATTATTAAAAAAAAATAGGCAGGGGAACCGTAGTGTATCTATATCCAATGTTTTTGTTGATTTTCTGAAAATTGCTGTTATATATTCCATAGGTGCAAAGTGTTATAATGCAATGTACACAACCCATCATGTTCAGAATTTCAATCACATTTATGAGCAATTTAACTTTTAAAACTTCCAAAATTTACAATGAGGTGAAAAATGTGATCCCTTTCAGCCTCTTTCCAGCGTGATTTTAATTTGATCATGATCAACAATATGACTCAGTTTCAGATCCGCATAGTTCTAGATCTAGATTCTACTTGCAGAATACGGTATAAATATATGGATTGAAACATCATCGAACAAAAGATTTCAATCTTAATCTCAAGACCTAGAGCTAATATTAAAGTGAATCGAAGACAGGAAAAGCAAAACAAAAGATCTACGTTAGTAGTCACTTTGAAGTCATGACTTTCCAACACCTCACCAGGATCAGTCGCAATGGCTGAAGGGTTAGTAAGCACGGCCGGGTGCGATGCATTATGAATCAAACTGGGTTCAAGTCCAGTCAACAGGATGTTTTTAAAGATTTCTTTTTTTTAAAGTATGTTATAATTATTATCATTCTATACATTTCTCATAACCGCGCAGGGCTTAGAACTCATTCTAAATTTTTGTCGTAGTTGAATTCAATAGTGTATCATTTGTTTGTTGCTCAACCTGCAGGATGCAGACAAAGATTACACAAAAATTTGATTAACAACTTTAATTGGTTAACGTAGCTGGGTGCCTACAGCTAGTAATGATAATAATAATGATGATAATAATAATAAAAATAATAATAATAATAATAATAATAATAATAATAATAATAATAATAATAATAATGATAATAATAATAATAATAATAATAATAATAATAATGATAATGATAATAATAATAATAATAATAATAATAATAATAATAATAATAATAATAATAATAATGATAATAATAATAATAATAATAATAGTAATAATAATAATAATAATAATAATAATAATAATAATAGGATGATGATGATGATGATGAGGATGATGATGATGATGATGATGATGATGATGATGATAATAACAATGGAAAGGAAAATAATAATGGTAATATCATAATAATGATGATAATGATAATGATAATAAAAGAGCATTTGTATGCACTCTCCCATATCTGAAAGAAATGCTCAGAAGCGCTTTACAATTAAAAACGTTCAAAATTTAACTTAATAATAAACATTTTTTAAGAGTTGTGATGTAAAAAAAAATCATACATCTCATTTACAATCCATTACATTATTCTATTATTATTAATGCAAATGATTTACATGAAAATTGTAAAATGTTTAAGCAGAAAGATATTCAACTATATAAACACCTGGCAGAATAAGAAACAAAAAAGATGGGTCGGTGATCAATTATTTACATACTCATTTCACAGTTACATGATTATAATTTTAATTGGAGAGATACATTAGTCCAGGTATAAAATATGAAGTGTCCTATTTTTCAAGGATTGCCTGTGTAATTTCTCCTCAGCATTAGCTTCAACCAAGACTCCACAATGCTGTGTGTGTCAAGTGATCATGGTACAGTACACATTTTTTCCACTGAAGGCGAGAAAAAGAATAAACAGTCAAGGTAGGCAATTCTGCAGGAGATGAATTTGGTTTGAGTGTTTCTATATCATTTTGTCATCTGTCTGTCATAATATAACCCCAAGAAAGGTAAGCTATGTTCTCACCTGTCCCTTTGCCTACACATGCATTTTAAAAAAGAAGCTTACTCTATCTTATGTACAGTCAAACCTGCTAAAACAGAAACTTGTCCAAAGTAGAACTTTGTCTACCGGGCAGTGGACAAGTAAGCACGTGTACAGGGAAAGAGATGATCCCGCTCTCAACGAGTCTCCTGCTGCCTTGCAGGTCGGTTTTGCTTGACCAAAGGCTATGGGAGTTAACCCTGACAGAAAATAACAACCTGCTGCCTTGCAGGCTGGTCTTGAATGACCAAAGGCTAAGGGAGTTAACCCTGACAGAAAATAACAAGGCCTGGATGGGGCCTCAAGGTGGCCGCCCACCATCTACCTAGGGGTACAGTGGACCTAATCCCTGCTTATCCGAAACCTAACTGATGCAGGTAAATAAATATAATATATCCGGCTTGACCTTTCAACGACGAAAATGGAAATGAACACGGACTGTGATTTGCCGGAACATGGAATGTTAGGGCAATAAATGGAAAAGAGTTAGAATTAGTTGAAGAAATGGAAAAATTCAAAGTAGACATTTTAGCTATTACAGAAACAAAGAAAAAAGGACAAGGAATAGAAAATGTAGGACCAAATAATATTTGAATCTTCTCAGGAGTAGATGTCAAAGATAGAGCTAGAGCAGGAGTAGGTTTCCTAGTGCATAAAAGGCATGAAAAGCTACTAGAAAGCTGAAATTTATAAGCCCACGGCTATTAGAGGTAAATATTAAACCAAAAGGAAGAGGAATTAAATTATTAATAGCTTATGGACCAAGCGAAGACGCCACTAAAGAAGAAAAAGATACCTTCAAAATCAATTTACAAATAGCTGCAGAGAATTTTAAACACAAACAGGAACTAATGGTTTTAGGAGATTTAAACGCTAGAGTAGGTAACAAGGTAGAAACATCAGGTGGAGTAATAGGTAAAGCAGGAGAGACAACAACTTCTCCAAATGGAGAGAGACTCATAGATTTTTGCCTAAAGAATGACATGAAAATAGCCAACATCTTATTTCCTCATAAAGATATCCACAAATATACAAGAGTAAATGAAGACAGGTGTGAAAAATCAATGATAGACTACATAATAGTTAGTAGCTCTCTTTTTTTTACAGTACAGTAGTAAAACAGGTATACCAATCTAGAATAAAAAGATTTATCAGTGAAAGACAGATGGATCTGAATGATAGCACAATAGAAGAAAAGTGGCAAATGTATAAAGAAACACTCCTCAGGTGTACTGAAGGGTCTGTGGTAGGGAAACAAATTAAAGGGGATGGGAAAAGAACAGCATTGTGGAATGAGAATGTCAAACCAAGATGAAGAAAAGAAAAGATGAGGCCTGGAAGAAATACTTGCAAACAAAGAGACCAGAGGATAGGATAGATTACGTGAATAAAAGAACTATTGCCAAAGAGTAAGTTAGGAAAGCAAAACAGGAACAATGGGAAGAGTTTGGACAAAGACTTCAAGAAAGCTATCAAGGAAATCAAAAGCTGTTCTGGGGGGGCAATGAAGAGCATGAGAAAGAGCAAAGCATGTCCAAATTAAGAATGCCAAAGGAGTAATAATGAAAGAAGACAGCGAAATCATGGAAACATGGAGAAAACATTTTCACCAATTACATAATCCGTCCAGAACAACGTATGAAACAAGGAGTAAAGATCAATTAGTAAGAGTAACAAGTAATCCAGAGGAGACAGCTGAAGATGTAGATATATCAATGGAAGAAATCCAAACAACTATAAAAAAAGTAAAATTAGGAAAAGCCCCAGGAGCAGATCAAGTTTATCCAAAAATGATTAAAATCAAAGGAAGAGAGGCAGACAAACTACTACATGCAATATGCCAACAAGCATGGATGTCCAAACAGGTGCCAGACAAATGGAAAAAGGGAATGGTAGTACCAATACACAAGAAAGGATCAACTATGGAATGCTCAAATTATAGAGGGATATCACTACTTAGCGTTCCAGGAAAAGTATATGCCAGGATACTGGAAATGAGATTAAGGAAAAGAGTAGAGGATGAGATTGAAGAGCATCAGAGTGGATTTAGACCAGGAAGAAGTGTACAAGACCACATATTTACAATTAGACAAATAATAGAAAAAATTCTTTGAGAGAAACATTGACCTGCACCTGTGTTTTATTGACTTAGAAAAGGCATTTGACACTGTCAGGAGGGATGAACTATGGCATTCCTTAAAAGAACACAATGTAGAGCAAAATTTAATAGAAGCCATTAAAAAGTTTTTACAATAAACCAGCATGTGCAGTGAAAGTAGCTGGAAACATATCTGCAGAATTTGATGTTGATATTAGAGTAAGACAGGGTTGTATCACATTTATGGATTCAATCGCAAAGGCATCCTCAAAAATGAAGAAAATGAATGTAGGTATGTGGAAGCTCAAATCAGTAAATGTATCAATGCTTTCATTTAGTTCTGTTTGGAAAATCGAAAGTGATATCGAATATCAAATTATGAACAATGAACTAAATAAAAGAGGAATAAGGGTAAATGCAAAGAAAACCAAAGCAATGCTAATAACTAGGGAAGCTAAAACACAAAATCTTCAATCGGGCAGGGAGAATTTAGAACAAGTTCAAAGCTACAATTACCTAGGAGTAATGATTAACTCAGAGGGAAAACTAAGAGTTGAAATCAGCCAGAGAATCAAAAAGGCAAATGCAATATATAACCGTCTAGGAAAGGCATTTGTAGGTAAGCAAGAATTGTCAACAAAAACCAAAATGGCAGTATACAATACAGTTTATTGTCCTACTCTCCTCTATGGCAGTAAAACCTGGACCTTAGACAGTAGAGAATACAGTAGAGTACAGGCAGCTGAAATGAAATATCTGAGAAGAGTAGTAGGAAGACTAAAAGAGACAAAATCAGAAACACAACAATAAGAGATCAAACCAAAGCAGATGGCATAAAAAACTAAGATAGAAACAAATCAATTGAGATGGTTTAGGCATGTTAACAGAATGAATGACAATAGAATAGCTAAATCAGTATACAGTGCTAAAGCCCAAGGTAAAAGACCAAAAGGCAGACCTCAGAGAAAGTGGGAAGAAGATATAACAAGAGGCATTGAAGCATAGAAATTTAACTTTTTGGAAGGAACAGAAAATGCCAGGACAGGGCATCCTGGAGAAAGATCGTCTCGGGCATCTGAACCCATACACCGAAAGGTAGAATGAGAACTGATAAAGAAAGAAAGAAAGAAATCTGTCTAAAACAGAATTCCCCTGTTCCTCCCTTGATATATTGCTAAATTTTGTACCTGTCTGAAGGGGAAACATATCTATCACGGAAATGAAAAATAGAGTGTGTTCCCTTATGTCAGTTTGACCTGTCTAAAACGGAAAATTTCCTTCCAACAAGAACACAAACACATTCACACGATCTAACAATGCAATGTATAATGTCACTGTGTATTGCCTGTTCCTTATTTTTATTTCCCCGTTTATTTTACATGTGCAGCTAATGTTGAGTACATATTCATATGTCATATTGTATTGTCATAATACATAATATTATAAATGCTGTACATAGTATATATCATGTAGTTTCCACTGTCTAGAGTGGAACCTGTTTAAAACAGACACCTGTCTGAAATGTAAAACTATGGCAGCTCCTTTCCAATTCTGTTTTAGACAGGTTAGACTGTATTTTGAGATGAAAAATGCTCTGATTTCTCATTGTCACTTTCTCCAACAGTAAAATGGTCATGGTGTGTAAAATTTAACTCATAAGAGATATGAGTAACCTGGCTGAAAAAATCATCAGCCATTCTATGACTACCTATCAGAAAAATTAAATGCTTTTGAATCTGTTTGCAGTCTTGCCTCTGCAAGTTTCCTACCCAAATACTTCAGTTCCAAGTGGAGTTTCTCCAAATTCCAAGTTCCAGGAGGATCCCACTGCATCTGTGCCTTTGGAGCAGAGCCAAATTCTGTCATTGGTACGTTGGAAGTTTCATGCACAGCATATATGATCTTCACTCCAAAGTTATCCTCAAATTTAAACCTCATTATAATTCATAATGGAAGGAAAGTCCTCATGAAATGTTCATGTTGTTGAGTACAGGAGATAATTGTGACTGCATTAAATTTTGTTTGCTTGTTGTTATAAGTTCAGGATATTGAATCTTTTTGTTCAATAAAAACAGAAGAAAGAAAAAAAATAAGATGAGAAACCAAAATTTAAAAAATTAAATAGCTCCTTCTTTTTAACTTTCCAAAGAATATGATAATTTTGTGCTAAGTTTGTTTTGCAGTCCTCTTGTCATATTATGTATGATGGCTGTTTAAAAAAAAAAATGGATGAATATGAGATGAAGAAAATTGACATTTTCTATCAGTGGAGATAGAAGAAATAAATAATGGATTGAATTTATGGCCTCAGCAGTAATGCTGAAACCTGTTTTAGTTGTCAACATTTATTGACTATCTTATCCAGCCACTTTGACCTCAGTCTGACTGGACATTTGAAGTTGGTTTGACTTTGCATAGTTGAGTTTTTTGTTTTTATTGTTTACTTATTTTCTTCATTTTCTCTTTTTTCTTCCAATTTAGATTGTGTATTGATTTAAGCAGATGTTATACTATGAACATGATTGTTTGATAGAAGACAAGATTATGATAGTATCCAGTGATTGACTTATTTTCAGTTTGACTGGTTTTATTTAATAAAAATAAGTGAAAGAAATGTGCAGAGATAGATCAAAATTTAAAAAGATGAATTGAGAAATTGAGAAATCGCCAGTTTCAAAGAGTTAAAATGTCTGATGTTTGAAAAATGACTGATATTCCTTTTCCCTTGTTTGAGTTTTCAGAACTAATCATATTTTTTTCACTTTTCTAATATAATATTTCAGTAATCTGTGCTGATGGCAATTACTACAGATTCATATTCAACACCAAAGGAGAGTGCTCCAGAGATGTTTACGCCCATTTTTTGGAAATGACGGATGACAGGGCCTGAAATAAGTGTCAAATCATTCGTTTTCTGTCAACATGAATTTGAGTAGGAGTAACTTACATGATCTTTGACTTTTGAATGTGATGGATTTCAAGGATAAGTGAGCAATGTCTATTGAACTGTTCCGCAACAAACAATTAATTGCATGCCTTTTACGTACTCAATGATGTTAAATGTGGTGTGCCTGCTTTAAACGTGGCATAGTTGTCCTGATGGAAGCTTTAATTAGTGGCGAGTTATGACGATGAATCATGGGAAGCACAGGCAAAACATGAATTCTGTGCTTTGTCTGAAAGATGTGTAAGTGTTAAGAATGAGAGAGATATATTAATATGCTGCTGAAACTCCCAACAGTAAGGCAAAGTCTCTTTTTTGTCCCTGACTTGTTTTGTTCTTTACATTATGGAGTGGACCGCGTGAAGAGATGTGAAATAAGTGCTCTATGAGCATGCCTTTAATATACAGAATTTGAGAGGGGAGATGGGAATTACAGCTGAGTGTGAGTGAAGACAATCCTCTTGATCTTTTATTTCCTGTATTGATTTGTAAAGTTCACGTTGATTTGTCAGTTTTAAGGGCAAACGTCATAGGTGAGACAAGCATGTTATCAGGGTTTCTTTCTCGTTAAGTTAAAAATAATGAAAGCTCTATCACCTACATTTCATGGGTGTTTTGCTGTCTGGTATCTGCCTCCTTTATCTATCTTCTTTTTATCTATTGGTTATTGATGTTTTGCCATTGTTTTATTGTTATCTTTCACAAAATGTAAAAATTGTTCTTTTTGTGATGATTCCTTTTAAAAAAATGCTCAAAATCTTATTTAGATGAGAGATCAACTTTTGTTTTTGTTAGCAATAATGAGACTTCTGCTATTCATGCTCTATGTAGTCAATGTTGTCTTTTCAATTGATTATTTGTTTCAAGCAAAATTTTCCAGAGATAACATAAAAATAAATTCTGCTGGGGAAGAGAGCGTAACTGGCTTTTTAAAATTATTAAAAACAGTTTTGTTTGGGGTTCTTATTTGATTCAAGAGAGAAAAATATATATATTGAGATGATCCATGTTTATATTCAGAGCACAAGAGTTAAAGTTCCTTTTTACAAAGAAAACCTGCTGCTGTTAAATCTGCCTTTGAGTTCATGACTATATGGGGGGGATTCGATATCCCAGAGGCAAGGTCTCGGCGTCTCAACCCAAAGGTCGTAGGCTCAAGCCTGGCGGACAGTTGAAAACTTTTCTTGAGTTTTAAAAAATTTTTATAATAAAATCTATCCCCTGGTCTAAGTAGGTGGATCGACTCTAGGCCCATTGGAGACGGAGAATAAAATGGAGGTTCCGTGTGCAAATCACAATACTCTCTTGGCTGTTTTCAAGTCAGTCCAGGCAAAATTTAAAAATCCTACCAAAAATCCCTAAGATCACCTTAGTGTGGATGTGGGTAAATCAAATCAAATTTAAAAAAAAAATCATGATCACATACACCACCATGACTTATCGTGATGTGTGCAGCTTTGTAAAGAATCATTATTACCTCTCATGGTTTTATGTCATTAGATGGTTTTTAAGCGCAACGTTTTTTAATGACTTGCAAATGAAAGAGAAGAGAGCAAAGAACAAACCCAAGCATAACCCAATCAAAAAAAGCAAGATTAAGATTTAACACACCCATCCTTCAAACTAGAAAATAATTGTCCCATTACATGTATAGTGATTTGCTTTTTTTTGTAATAGACATGATAGCTCTTGGTTGTCACGTTTGGAACAAAACAAACCAAAACAGAAAATACAGACTAAAAGTTGATTAAAAAAATTAGGATCAACAAAAGTCTAAAAGTTTTGATGGTGTTTTGGGAATTTGAGAGATAACTTGTTAGCTTGAGGATTGTCTACCCATAGTTTAAAGTACAGAAGATTTTGTACATGAAAGGCTACATATGAATGCTTTGGTTGATAGCTCGTGGTGTGAAAGTAACTAATGTTTGAAAGTTGCCGATTGACATTTTCAGTCCTTTGAATGCAAGACATTGGGAGAACAAGTGGAAAGAACTATTCTTGTTTGGAACTCGACTAGGTACTTTGATTTTAATTTTGCCTGTGATGGCTAATTCCTTTCTGAATTTTACTGCTCCTAATTTCAATTAGTCTTCATTAAGTTACTCAAAGCTGTTTATTACCTTTTCTTTTTCTTTTAGGTCTTAGCCAGTATCTCAGTATATCAGCTGCATTATTGTTCTCATTTGATGGAAGGAAATATATAAATATGTAAATGATTTGATCCTGAAACGAGAGATATGTGTGGTAAATTATGTTATTGTCATTTAATTAAGTTTTTTGAAAGAGACTTTGTAACCACTTTTGAGAGGGGTCTCACCTCACCTTCAACATCTGATGCAAAATTGCATATTCATGCACAGGGTACACAAGGTGGCTTATAAGTATTTTCCTTCTAGTCATAATTTGTTTTTCTTGTGAAATTTATATTTTTTTTATGTTGAATGACATTTATTATTTGGTAGGGAGTGTTCACATTAATCAAAAAAGGAAAGAGTATAACTGTTTTAGTAATATCTTCTGTCATAAAGTTGGTTTTGATAGGATTTAAAATTGATCTTGAATATTTCGTTTTGTTAAAAACAAAATGTTTGTATTACAGCCTGGTATTAGGACAGTTTTCATCCCAGTCAAGGAAAAGCAAGAGTTGGTATCAATTGAACAAATTGTGTGGAGAGATAACTTGTTAGCTTGAGGATTGTCTACCCTTAGTTTAAAGTACAGAGAGAAGCACTTGGTCATCAATGTATTTCATTTTCTCCTGATTTTTTATAATTTGTTTTGCTCATCAGTGCTTCTTCTTTTTCGTAGTGATTTTGTTATTGATTTTGATGAAATGGTACCAAAATAATGAAAAGACACACAATTATTTTTTGGGATGAAACAATTACTTGTCAGATGTTGTATTCGTTTTTATTATGGTGCCTCTTAAAACAAGCTTAAAACGAGGACGCTTAGAACATCTTGTTTAGATACAGGCAGATTGGTGGCGTTGAGGTGTAGTTTGCCATTCCTATCATACTACTGGCATCTCAACTTTTTGTTTGCCTTTTACTTTACAGCGTCCTTTTGTTTATTTCAGTTTTCAAATCCTGAGATAATTGCTCATCATGGAATGTTTACCTTCTCTTCTTTTACGTCTGTTTGAGATTATCGCATATGGCTGGAGATGGTAAAATCAAATGACACGGGAAATTCTCAGTTTAAAAGAAAGGATGGAGAGGGGACTATTTGTATGATCAGTCTTCTTGTTTAGTTATTTTTGTGTTTTGAAAAAAGATTTTCCCGTTTGTTTCTGTTTATATTTCTAAGTCATTTTTTTCTAAATTGCCGCATTGTAAATGTATGAATCGTTTTGACTTTTGAATACTGTTTTTATTGTTTAAAATAAGCGTACCTCTTTTGTATAGACGCTGACCTTACTTAGAGACATTCAAGTGTTCTTTTATTTTTCTCGTCACCTATCCATTGCTATTCTTACTGGAAACATGTCACCTATTGAACAAGCTGATAACTTTGTATTCACCACACTTTTTCTGACCAATGTATTTTAACATGCATGTTTTGATATTTTGTAGCAATGTATGTGACTCAAAATATAAACATGAATTATGCTTAAAAGTCTTTCCAGCAATGTTTTTGCCAATGTTATGAGATTTGCCAATTATGGTCACTGTATGGTCCAACCTTTGGAAAGGGACTACCAGTTTTTGTCATGACAAATTTGATCATGTTATGCGCATTTGATTCACCTACTGCATACACACACACACAGACAGACACAGACACATGCACACACACACACACACACACACACACACACACACACACACACACACACACACACACATTTATATATCGAGGGTGAAAGTCGCAAACCATATAAGTCCAGTTTTGGAGGTTTTGAGAAAATCAAAGAAAATGATTCTGCACTTTTTGATCTATTTTCACAGACATACACTGTGTGCAAGTGTTAGAAACTAATCCCAATAGGGATACTCGGATTACTCATAAGGTTATTATGCGGGTATCTTTAGGTTCTTGTGGCGCAAAATTCTAACTAGACGAAGCATAGGGGCTCCCTAATGTAAAAAACAAGTGTGTGTTACTAATTTTAGATTTACACGGTATGCGACTTTCACCGTCGATGTATGTTATAATTGTCACTTGCCCATATTATATTTTTCGTTTTTTTTTGCTTTGTTTCACTCACAGCATGCTATTAGTACTTTGAATTTTGAATGAGCAGATTGTCAGTCTCTTATATTATTATTCTTATTCTGTTGTTGTTTGTGATCTGCTGTATGAGAAATAAGATGAAAGTTAGTTTTAAACCTTCTCCACTGCAACCTGTATTCTAGAAAATACCATTATTCTTATGTTGTTTACATCAATTTCCTCTGTGAATCATCCTCCTTGCAGTCACTTTTTGTTGTTTTGTTCACTTTTGAAATCTCTCAAAGGAGGAAAATTGAAGGTCTACATATTTAAACATTAGTTCAATTTACCTTATCTTTGTTCCTTTGTGCCATTACTACATCCATGTGAAAGTCTGTGTCAGTCAGGCTTTTCTTTCCTTTGTCACACCTCATTTGTAGCAGGTGGTTTATTCTCTCTTATCTTGATAAATCAATTAATGTTGTGTGTGAACATTTCCTATGGAAGGTTGGCTAGCTCAGTTGGTACAGTTTATGACTGCCATCTAGGAGGTCCGAGTTCTATCCGCAGTCTGGGCATGATGACTTGTTTTGGCCCTCCTGTCAACGCAGCGGCGAAATGGATATCTAGGTCAGTTCAGACTCGGCAGAAATATGACAGTATGGAAGCATTGGCATACTAACACCTTTTGTCGTATGCATAGAAAAATCAGGATGAAAATTTAGACTCTACTCTTGGTTATGCTACGCTCAATGCCGACTATGGGACTTAATTTACTTTACTTTTGTATTGATTATGATTTTACAGCTTTTCTTATGTTACGCTATTACCATTATAACGACTTTTGCTGTGCATTGTTTTGTTTATGAATATTCTGACCTGAGAATTGCCAAACACCTTTTCCCTCACAACCAAGATATTTAACAAAAATTCCCCTTCAGTCCAATTTCCCAATCCTCCACCCCTAGATAAAAAAAACGGCAACATAAACAACACACCATGAACAACAACCAAAAAAATGTCATCCTTTTCTTGTGATACCTTCAACAATTTTTTTCTTTCTTTTATGAATGAAACTTACAATCATAAAGATGTCGTCACATTTATTTTGTGTTGGTCCACATTTTGTGCAAAGTTTTCTTAAGCTTCTGACATGACCAAAACTAAAACCGCAACTGAATACAAAAAATACATAGCTACACACAAAAAGTGAAAAAAACACAAAACTGTATAATATTTGAAACTCTTTCATTTTCCATTGAAATACGATTCTCGTATTTGTGAAAAGAAATCAAATAAAACTTTTGCTATATATTATGCGTAAGGATTTTGATTAATTTTCTTTGTCATTGTATGTTTGTATGAACTTTGAGGCATAAACCATAAAGCATGAGCATCGAAAATGGCCATTAAAACATAACCTTGACATTAAAACACAACCTTAACATCAAAACATAAATATTAAAACATAAACCTTAAAACATAAACCTTAAAACATAATTTCAACATTAAAACATATTCTTAACATTAATTCAGGGTGTTTTGTTTGAATGATAAAGCTGGAAATCGGCTTTATATAGAATCATGCAATTTTTTACAGACGATTAAAAAATCATTTAACTTTTGTTTGATATGCTACATATTGATGTATGACATATGGTCATTGAGTTACCCGAAAAGAACAACAAGTAGGTATGTACGGGCAAATGAGATGGAAACACATGAATTGTGTCGCAATGAAATCTGGTGTTTAATGATTTCGTTTTGAAAAGAGACTTTTCTAACTTTTGTCACTAGATAAAACTTCATTTACTTGAAGCCATCGTTGTTATATCTTCATGTGAGAACCACGAATCCGCTGCAACATTTGTAGCCTTCTTTGGAGCTCCAGCCAAGTGTTTCTAAGCATCTCCTGTGTCACAGATGCGGTTTCCCTCCTGATTTTGCTCTTAAGCTCTTCCAGTTTTGAGACAGGAGTTGCGAAAACCTTGCTTTTGATTTAACCCCAGAAGAAGACATTTAAAGGAGAGATGTCTGGCAATCTAGCTGATCATGCAATTGATCCCCCTGGACCGATCCATCTTTGAGGGAATTGAGAGCTGAGTGCAGGTGAATTTTGGTGTCAAAAGACTTCTGTCAAATTTTAAGTCTGGTTTACATTTTTACGTCAGAACTTGGCGGTCACTTGTACTATTTTATTTCACTTGGTGTCAAACACAAATCAAATGATTTTCTACTCATTTGCAAAAAACTGCATGATTCTATGTACAGCCGCGTTCCCGCTATATCAATTCTTTATTGTTCAGAGTTAACAAAAAGAAACACCCTCTACATAAACATTAAAACAAACCTTGAAACATAATCTCAACATTAAAACAATAACATTCAAACATAACTTGAACATTGATAGGTAAACATCAATACATGACTGTTAATTAACAGATAGATGAATGTATTAAATTAAAATGTCCAATTCCCGTCCGGCATGGCCTATTATGATAAAGGCTTCACAACGATTATGCAGCTTATAAAAATACTTATATTACAACTGTTGAGAACATTTTACTTGGGGCTGAAAGTGAGCTTAGTTTTTGGTGTTTTATTTTTGTATTTTTGGTGGTTTTGTTTTGTTTTTCTAGTACAAGGAAACACTGTGGTCCAGAGATAAGGTGCCTACCTCTCAACCTAAAGGTTGAGTGGGTTTTGTGCCCCGACATGTTGAAATTTTTTCTTGAGTGGGTCTCAAGTCCCATTACTTTCCTTCCATCTGCTTTGCTTCAACAGATGCCTTTAGTGGGTCCCAAGTCCCATTACTTTCCTTCCATTTACTTTCACGATGCCTTTAGTGGGTCCCAAGTCCCATTACTTTCGTTCCATTCGCTTCAACGATGCCTTTGGTGGGTCCAAAGTCCCATTACTTTCCTTTCATTTACTTCCACGATGCCTTTAGTGGGTCCCAAGTCCCATTACTTTTCTTCCATTCGCTTCCACGATGCCTTTAGTGGGTCCCAAGTCCCATTACTTTCCTTCCATTTACTTCCACGATGCCTTTAGTGGGTCCCAAGTCCCATTACTTTCCTTCCATTCGCTTCAACGATGCCTTTGGTGTGTCCCAAGTCCCATTACTTTCCTTCCATTCGCTTCCACGATGCCTTTAGTGGGTCCCAAGTCTCATTACTTTCCTTCCATTCACTTCCACGATGCCTTTAGTGGGTCCCAAGTCCCATTACTTTCCTTCCATCTACTTCAACAGATGCCTTTAGTGGGTCCCAAGTCCCATTACTTTCCTTCCATTCACTTCCACGATGCCTTTAGTGGGTCCCGATCCCATTACTTTCCTTCCATTCGCTTCCACGATGCCTTAAGTGGGTCCCAAGTCTCATTACTTTCCTTCCATTCCCTTCCACGATGCCTTTAGTGGGTCCCAAGTCCCATTACTTTCCTTCCATTCGCTTCCACGATGCCTTTAGTGGGTCGCAAGTCCCATTACTTTTCCTTCCATCTGCTTCAACAGATGCCTTTAATGGGTCCCAAGTCCCATTACTTTCCTTCCATTCGCTTCCACGATGCCTTTGGTGGGTCCCAAGTCCCGTCACTTTCCTTCAATTTGCCGGCAATGATGTAGTGGGTGGTTGGCGGATGCTGCTAGTAGGTCTTATATTTATTTCCTTTCAGGCTTTCATTCATCTTTCAGCTTGCTGCTTCCTTTGAATTCATGCCGAGATTGCCGCATATGGTGGACGTGGTAATTTCCAATCTACCCAAACCACAAGCTCCAAAGGTGCTTATCAACGTTACGTTGTCAATACCCCGAAACGAGCGTTTTATCTCTGTTACCACAGATGATTGCTTTTTGCGATTGCTAAGATTTTTAAAGTTTTAGTCCCTCCATCTCAGCAGTTGAAACGTTGCCCATTGATCAACATGCCATAATAATTATTGGTAGTTGGCTAGTTATACGAATCACTTTATTAAATGTCATAGCTGTATCAGTATTGTTCTTTCATAATGGTTTATGGAAGCATGGTTATAGATATTGATTTCTCATTTAAAAAACAAACAAAAGCAATAACAAAAGGCAACATAATAATATAATAATGATACACGTCGTTCCTTGATCATCCAATCGGATTAATGATTGAAACGGAGCGAATGCCAGTGGGTACAATGTGAAGAGTCTTTACAGTTTTCCCATTCTTCAGAAACTGAGATTTGACTTAATTGGTGAAATGGTATAAGCTTTTTCTTTTCTCATCAGCTACAAGGGCTAAAACACTTTGACCTACAACTGTGTTAATTTGCCTTTGTCAATGCTCTGCCTGCCTTTGGCTGCGTCTAATTCTCCTTCTCGTTCGGCCTTCGGAGTCTCCGTACCAGAACTGGCCGTGGAAAGCAATTTCTTTGCGGCTGTAATGAAATCTTGGTTTGACATTTTTGCAGCATTGTTTAAATTTGGTTCTGATTTCGTCGTCATCTGTGTGGGGCATGCCGTAACAATATTCATACGATCATTTTTCGACCTCCATCAACAACCATAGGCTTATTTCGCGTCAGCAAATTTACTGACGTACTTGGAACCCCTTGGTGGAGGCTTTGCAATGGATTGCTATTATTAGGTACATTTGCCTTAGTTCCGTTTCCTGTAAGCTCGCTTTCCCGATTGTGAATTGATGGCTCTATTGTTGTGTTAGTTTTTTTAGTGTCGGGACAGGAATCTTCGCTAAATACAGGATTTGTAACAGTTGGGTGCTGTTCTTTAGGGACTACGGCTGTTGAGAAAGGGAGAGCAAGAGCTATCGGAGGAACCCCTGTCTGAGTTATCTGTGTCTGAAACGCAGAAAGCTGTGGTTGAAAAGAAGGAGAAGAATGCGAGGAAACAGGTGGCTTAGTAGAATCCTTCACAGGTGTTGGGGGCCAGGGGCAGGCTGTTTGATGGTGCGCGTGTCTTTGGCTTCATCTTTGTGTTTAAGATCTTTTTGACTGCATTCGCCACATTGCCACCTACGTGTTTACCGCTAGTCCCAGTCACTTCCCAGAGAAAGCTTCATTGACATGAGCTGCACTGTGGTTTTCAGGAGTTAGTTTTTTCTTGTCTTTATTCCTGGCATCTTGTTTGTGGATAAGTGGAATGACGTCACATTTCGCTTTGTCGGAAAAGCTGGAATTGTTGCTGTCGCTTACACCTGTAAAGCTAGATTCAAGGCTGGGGTTCTTTTCCGTGATTGGTCGGAGGTCACATGTTTCAGATTCATGTTTTGAGACGGGCTTGTTGGACTGAAGAGATTTTGTGTTGTACTTTCTGTAACAAATTGGACAAAGACTTGTTTGGTTCAAGGGGGATAACATTATACTCTGAGATCCGAAATGTGTTCTGCTGTTTCTGTTCATTCTCTCCGTTTGTCTCATCGTTAGGTGACGCTGAAGGTAACGTTGATCGCGGTGCTTTTAGTGGTGTGACGTCACATCGGCTGGGTGCTTTCTGTGCAGGTACAGTTTCCTCTGACGTAATTCCATTGAGTGCCATTGACGTTTTTAGGACGGTGTTTTCAGTATGACGATCTATTGGGACAACATCGCATCTGCTTCTATTTATAGCCGAAGCCACTGTGTTTATTATTAGTTTATTTTCATCGATGACACCTGTGAGATTGCTATCAGTGTTTTTATTGGAAGGTATAGTGGATATATCTGCGTGAGTGGCAAATCCTTCGATATCGACGCTGTCCTTGTTATCATTTTGCAATGTACTAGGCGGTGTAATGTTTGGGGATTTATTATTGTCTCGTTTTGAAACGTAATATTTCTTATTGCGGTTGAATAAGCCACCCTCTGAATTGTTTTGTCTTCTGAGAATGAGGCACAGCAGAAAAGTGAGTACCATATTACACAAGATCAAGAAACCAATGACAAAAATGATAAAGTCAGATGTCCGCAGAGGAATGTCCACCACTGCTTTAGCTTCGGGAACAGCAGGTTCTATCCACAGCAATATGTCGGATGATATCGATGTTCTGTTTCTTAATAGACCAGTTGTTTCTGTTGCAATAATCTGTTTAGATATAGATACACGACGACAAGATAGATTACAAATAAATATAAAACGTTGCCGTCTGAAATAGGAAAGTACATTTCTTTTCTGCATCAATTTTAAAATTTCCACCTAAAATTATGACGGTTGCACATGCCTTCCCAGTTGATTCTATAACACATGAAAGCCCAGATGGCGAGAAAAAAACCCCCAACCTTACCACAATTCAATCAGAAGTGTGTGACAGATTAATCATGCAATTTAACACGATTTATAGTCTAATCCAAATGTTTGATCAAAAGCACATTTTTTGAAATATTTATTTAAATGAAGCCTCTTTCCGAAGAAATAGGAAGCTTTTTAAAACATCTCAATTAATAACATACTTGAAGGCTGTAGGGAATTCTTCTTTTTTAAAAAAAATACTTTTATGGATGTGTGACTAAGGTTGGGATTTTATTTTATCTCGGTCCTGACATGAAAAAGGTGGTTCGATTTCTCAATCGGGTTAACGGTTGGTGATCACGTTCTTGGGGGCAATAATTCAATAGAGGATAGTACGGTAACCTCTTGTATGTTTTACCTTTGTTAGATTTGAAAAAGAATGGATGTCAATGAGAGAATAATAAATTACATTTGATGTTCTGAAGGCAGTATGATACAAACAATATTATATTCTTTCGTTCTTTCTTTATCAGTTCCCATTTACCTTCCGGTATATGAGTTTAGATGCCCGAAATGATCTTTTTCCAGGCTGCCGTGTCCTAACATTTTCTGTTTCCTTCCGTAAACGTTTAATGTTTTTGCTTTAATGCCTCTTTTATATCTTCTTCCAAGCTTTCTCCGAGGTCTGCCTTTTGGTCCTTTACCTTGAGTTTTAGCACTGTATACTGATTTAGCTATTCTATTGTCATTCATTCTGTTAACATGCCCAAATCATCTCAGTTGATTAATTTCTATCTTAGTTTTTTATGCTATCTGCTTTGGTTTGATCTCTCATTGTTGTGTTTCTGATTTTGTCTCTTTCAGTTTTTCCAATGTAATATTATATGACATGTTGAAAAACCACTGCTGACCATAATGCCTACTTAAAAAAAAGATTATACCTAAATAGGGGGACGAGATGGCCGAGGGGTTTAAAGGCAATGCACTGTGAGTGTGACCCAAGGTACTGGGTTCGAGACCCATTTCAGGCATTTTGTTTTTTTTCTTCTTTGGGCAAGAAAATTCACACCCCATTTGCTCACTTGGACAATACGGGTGACTCCTCTTGCATTGGGTGCAAGTCGATCCTAATATTGATCATTACATTCCTTTCTCTGAATGAATTGGAAAGTTAGGCACCTTTTGTACGCGCAGGTGGCACAATGTACCCCCCCTCCCCACTAAATTCTTTCCGTTTTATTTGTAATCTCATATTACCAAAATCAGCTCTGTTCATATTACCAAAATCAACTCTGTTCATATTACCAAAATCAGCTCTGTTCATATTACCAAAATCATCTCTGTTCATATTACCAAAATCAACTCTGTTCATATTACCAAAATCAACTCTGTTCATATTACCAAAATCAACTCTGTTCATATTACTAAAATCAACTCTGTTCATATTACCAAAATCAACTCTGTTTGTATTACAAAAATCAGTTCTGTTCATATTACTAAAATCAACTCTGTTCATACTACCAAAATCAACTCTGTTCATATTACCAAAATCAACTCTGTTCATATTACCAAAATCAACTCTGTTCATATTACCAAAATCAACTCTATTCATATTACCAAAATCAACTCTGTTCGTATTACCAAAATCAGCTCTGTTCATATTACCAAAATCAACTCTGTTCATATTTCCAAAATCAATTCTGTTCATATTACCAAAATCATCTCTGTTCATATTACAAAAAATCAACTCTGTTCATATTACCAAAATCAACTCTGTTCATATTACCAAAATCAACTCTGTTCATATTACCAAAATCAACTCTGTTCATATTACCAAAATCAACTCTGTTCATATTACCAAAATCAACTCTGTTTGTATTACCAAAATCAACTCTGTTTGTATTATAAAAATCAGTTCTGTTCATATTACTAAAATCAACTCTGTTCATACTACCAAAATCAACTCTGTTCATATTACCAAAATCAACTCTGTTCATATTACCAAAATCAACTCTGTTCATATTACCAAAATCAACTCTATTCATATTACCAAAATCAACTCTGTTCATATTACCAAAATCAACTCTGTTCATTCTACCAAAATCAACTCTGTTCATATTACCAAAATCAACTCTGTTCATACTACCAAAATCAAGTCTGTTCATATTACCAAAATCAACTCTGTTCATATTACCAAAAGCAACTCTGTTCATATTACCAAAATCAACCCTGTTCGTGTGCTCCTATATTATTGACAACCTTATCTTTCTTATTTTCTACCTATTGGTTTTAGTCGCAATCGTAACAGTAGATAATGTAGTTGTATTATCATTACAAACGAATTGGACTAAAACTAAATCTACACATAGTTGAGTTGCCACTCGCCTGAAACTTGACGTGTGTTGATGCCATCGCTGCCAGGCCATCCGGTTGTTTGAGCACGACCAGGACGGACGCCTGGGCGAAGATGGTCTTGACGCTAGGCTCAAACACCGGCCACGCCACTCCGTCTTTTTCGATGTGCAGGGTGAACTTGTTGTTACTCGGCTGTGGAGACATGTGGAAACAAGTGGGAACAGATGGGAACAGGTGGGAACAATTGGGAACAGGTGGAAACACGTAGGAACAAGTGGGAACAAGTGGGAACAAATGGGAACACGTGGGAACAAATGGGAACAGGTGGGAACAAGTGGAAACAGATGAAAACAAATGGGAACAGATGGGAACAGATGGGCAATGTCAAACATAATAATTTGAAATTGTGAACTGACACATTGTTACGTTTTAGCCAAAGATTTATATTCGGTCACTGAAGCTATTTCTGAACTTATTTCGGTTCCAGGGGTTAACAGCTAGATAAAGAGAATTGACCCTGTTGGATCAAAGGGCTGGTATTATTGCCTATTTCAGATATGACGTTTTCATCTTCGAGTTTTATCGTCTCTTTCTCTCCCCCCCCTCCCCTTTTGCGCTCATTTCCCAAGCCTACCTCAGTGTGAATAATGTATACGTCTGTCGTACAAGGGACCAAATAAACAAACGCAAAAATATAAAGATAGATATGCCATGAGTAAATGAATACATAAAAAAAAAAAAATAAATAGATAAATTATCAAAACCAAAAACATGTGCATTTTCACGAGGGCCAAACAGCAAAATACTCAAACGTCGACTGGATATCATTGGGGTAAATTATATATTCAACCACTAAGACTTGGTCCATTTTTTATATCAAAATGCCCAAAATGATCTAGGTCATACGATGAATTAAGTCCCTCAAAATGCTACCTTGATTTAAAAATGAGAACAATGGCTGACAACGATATGATGTCTTTCCTTTAAGGAAAATGTATATTCAAATAAAGAATAAAATATTTAAAAAATCGGACAGTATCACAATTAATTTAATGAAATCTTCGTAAAGGTTAACTCTGTGGCTCACTCAATTATGACGAGATCAGGATCGGTACTGCACACCAGATTGACCCTTCAATTGGCGCATAACGGGTGCTAGTTATCCAGTTGTCCAAGCTCTTTTTTTGTGTGAAAAGCGAGTAAAGTTACTCCAAGGTCGATACAGCCGATAGAGCCGGAGTGTATTCCATTTGCTAGACATTTGCACAACGGTCCAATGGGGAAATAGGTGTGAAGTGTTTGTCTAATGGACTCCAACGTTAGATCTAACATTTCAACGATTGGATTGGAACCAAGGACCTCCCGATCATGCGTCTAGCAGCATAAACACAAAGCTACCAACCATAGATATATAACATATTTAAGTAAATGACATTGCATAATATTAAAGCCCTATAGAACAAAGACGATACAAACACAGGGAATAGACAGAAAAAAGTACTGGCTACCATGGGGATCGAACCCACGTCCTCTGCGTCGGCACCCATCGCCTCCCCACAAAAGAAAGCATACTACCAACTGAGCTAACTATGCTTCCTTAAGGAGCGTAGTTAGCTCGGTTGGTAGCACGCTTTCTTTAAATTCCTTTGTATTTATTCCGTCTTTGTTTCTATGCAGCTTTAATATTATTCGATGTCATTTCCGTCACTTTCGATATGTCCCTTGCCTCCCTGTTCGTCTTTATAACATTTTTAGTATATTTATGCGACCAATACATCTCTTTGTGCGCATACATAATTTACACTTCCATCGTATTCAGCTTGTCATTCAAGTTCCTCGATCCTTGGTTAATGACACTTTTATCTAACCTCAATTTTATTTAGCTTCAGCTTTAAAGGAAGTTCATCATCAATTTTGTTAATTGGTTACTCTATTCGCTCACAACCACCATTTGCGGTAATCTCTTGGCATCAATAAGACATAGGAGTTGAACCTCGAAAAGTGGCAAACTTAGCAATCGGTACCGTGAGCCACTCTGTTCGTCTTCGATAGAGCTACATGGTGTAGGTACCCATACCAGATTTCGAACTCTGGACTTCAGGTTTAATAGGCAAGTGATGCCTCAATACTACCAACACTCCTATCACTTTGGTTATGCCCAAAAACGTTTAGAATGTTCAAAATACATGTAGTAGCATCGATGTAGGCCTTTTGATAAGAATGGTATTAATAAATAAAAAAGATGAGATTGCTTGTATCGGGAATTTATATTTAAATAATTCTCCTCCTGACTTTGTTAATCACACATCAGACATAGTTGAAGCGTTCACCCCCCCCCGCCCCGCCCCCCACCCTCCCCCAAACCATACACTTGATATTAAACATTGTGTTCTTATTCCCTGCTGCAACGTAAGCCAGCTATGACTCTTGTCTAGTTTTCCCGCGTTTCTAAAATCAATAGGACAGTGGATTATTTTTCAATTAAAATACTCTAGGCGAATATTAGAGAGAAGTACATTGTACAACAAAAGTTCCATCAAATACATACTGTCAAGCTGAAAAAACGCCCCCAAAAAACAACTTACCATCAAGTCCTCGTCAATGACGGAAATAAAACCTTCTCCTTCCATTGATATGACCTCATTGTCCAAAGCATTGACTCGAATGGCCCCCGCATATGATGTGGCACTAAATTTAGGCTTATTGTCATTGATATCACTTATCCCAATTTGGACTTGCACGGTACTCGTCGTGTTACCAATTTGTATCTCTCCACTTGTGTTTAATTCCTTTGCCTGTTGAAAAAAAGAGAAAGTAGATGGAGAGAGAGAGAGAGAGAGAGAGAGAGAGAGAGAGAGAGAGAGAGAGAGAGAGAGAGAGAGAGAGAGAGAGAGAGAGAGAGAGAGAGAGAGAGAGAGAGAGAGGGAGAGGGAGAGAGTGAGAGAGAGGGAGGAAAGGAGGGAGGGTGGGAGAGAGAGAGAGAGAGAGAGAGGGAGAGAGAGAGAGAGAGAGAGAGAGAGAGAGAGAGAGAGAGAGAGAGAGAGAGAGAGAGAGAGAGAGAGAGAGAGAGAGAGAGAGAGAGAGAGAGAGAGAGAGAGAGAGAGAGAGAGAGAGAGAGAGAAGGGAGAGTTGGCGAATGTTTTTATTTAGGTCAATTAAAAGTGTGCCACTCACCAATTTCTTTACCTTGTCTTGTTCCAAGTAGGCATCATTATATCTACCTCTTCCTCTACTAAGGTATCTCTGTTTCTCTTCTGGTACTAAGGTATCTCTGTTTCCACCTCTTCTTCTATAAAGGTATCTCTGTTTTCTCTCTTCTTGTATGAAGGTATCTCTGTTTCTATCTCTTCTTCTACTAAGGCATGTCTGTTTCTATCTTCTTCTACTAAAGTATCTCTGTTTCTAGCTCTTCTTCTACTAAGGTATCTCTGTTTCTATCTCTTCTTCTACTAAGGTATCTCTGTTTCTACCTCTTCTTCTACTAAGGCATCTCTGTTTCTATCTCTTCTTCTACTAAGGTACCTCTGTTTCTACCTCTTCTTCTATGTAGGCATCTTTGATTCTACATCTTCTTATACGTAAGCATTTCTGTTTCTTCCTTTTCTTATACATAGGCATTTCTGCTTCTACCTCTTATTCTATACAGGCATTTCTCTTTCTACCTCTTCTTATACGTAGCACTTCTGTTTCTACCTGTTATTCGACGTAGGCATCTCTGTTTCTACCTATTATTCTACGTAGGCATCTCTGTTTCTACCTATTATTCGACGGAGACATCTCTGTTTCTAACTATTATTCTACTAAGGCATTTCTGTTTCTACCTATTATTCTACGTAGACTTATCTGATTCTACATCTTATTCTTCGTAGGCATGTCTGATTCTACATCTTATTCTACGTAGGCATTTCTGATTCTACATCTTATTCTACGTAGGCATTTTTGATTCTACATCTTATGCTGGGTAGGCATGTCTGAATCTACATCTTCTTTTACTTAGGAAACTCTGTTTCTACCTCTTCTTCTACGTAGGCATCTCTGTTTCTACCTCTTCTTGTACATAGGCATCTCTGTTTCTACATCTTTTTCTACGTAGGCATCTCCTTTTCTACCTCTTTTACTAAGTAGGCATCTCTGTTTCTACTTTTTTGTACATAGGCATCTCTGTTGCTACTTCTTCTTGTACATAGGCATCTCTGTTTCTACCTCTTTTTCTACGTAGGCATCTCTGTTTCTACCTCTTTTTCTACGTAGGCATCTCTGTTTCTACTTCTTCTTGTACATAGACATCTCTGTTTCTACCTTTTTTCTACGTAGGCATCTTTGTTTCTACCTCTTACTTTACTTAGAAATCTCTGTTTCTACGTCTTCCTCTATGTAGGCATCTCTATTTCTACCTCTTCTTGTACGTAGGCATCTCTGTTTCTACCCCTTTGTACGTAGGTATCTCTGTTTCTACCTCTTTTTCTACGTAGGCATCTTTGTTTCTACCTCTTACTTTACTTAGACATCTCTGTTTCTACGTCTTCTTCTACGTAGGCATCTGTTTCTACCTCATCTTGTACGTAGGCATCTCTGTTTCTACCTCTTCTTGTACGTAGGCATCTCTGTTTCTACCTCTTCTTCTACGTAGGCATCTCTGTTTTCACCTTTTTTTCTACGTAGGCATCTCTGTTTCTACCTCTTCTTGTACGTAGGCATCTCTGTTTCTACCTCTTATTCTACGTAGGTATCTCTGTTTCTACCTCTTTTTCTACGAAGACATCTCGTTTCTACATCTTCTTCTACGTAGGCATCTCTGTTTCTACCTCTTTTTCTACGTGGTGGCATTTCTGTTTCTACCTCTTCTTGTACGTAGGCATTTCTGTTTCTACCTCTTTTTCTACGTAGGCATCTCTGTTTCTACCTCTTTTCCTACGTAGGCATTTCTGTTTCTACTTCTTCTTCTACTTAGGCATCTCTGTTTGTACCTCTTCTTCTACTTAGGCATCTCTGTTTGTACCTCTTCTTCTGCCTAGGCATCTCCTGTTTCTACCTCTTCTTCTGCGTAGGCATCTCTGTTTCTACCTCTTTTTCTACGTAGGCATTTCTATTTCTACCTCTTTTTCTACTCTAGGCATCTTTGTTTCTACCTCTTTTTCTACGTAGGCATCTCTGTTTCTACATCTTCTTCTACTTAGGCATCTGTTTTACCTCTTCTTGTACGTAGGCATCTCTGTTTCTAGCTCTTCTTCTACGTAGGCATCTCTGTTTCTACCTCAGTCTTGTACGTAGGCATATCTGTTTCTACCTCTTCTTCTACTTAGGCATCTTGCCCTACTCTTCTTGTACGTAGGCATTCTGCTTTCTGTCTTCTTTTGTACATAGGCATATCTGTTTCTTTATCTCTTCTGTACGTAGGCATCTTTGTTTCACTCATTTTCTACGTAGGCAGCTCTGTTTCTACCTCTTCTTGTACATAGGCATCTCTGTTTTTACCTCTTTTCTACGTAGGCATCTTTGTTTCTACCTCTTTACTTTATTTAGACATTTCTGTTTCTATCTCTCTTTCTACTTAGGCATCTCTGTTTCTACCTCTTCTAGTACGTAGGCATCTCTGTTTCTACGTCTTACTTACTTAGACATTTCTGTTTCTATGTCTTCTTCTACTTAGGCATCTCTGTTTTTACCTCTTCTAGTACAGGCATCTCTGTTTCTACCTCCTTTTTCTACGTAGGTATCTCTGTTTCTACCTCTTTTCTACGTAGGCATCTTTGTTTCTACCTCTTCTTTGTACGTAGGGCATCTCTGTTTTCATCTTCTTCTATGTGGGCGTCTCTGTTTTCACCTCTGTTTCTACTTCCTCTTCTACGTAGGCAGTTTGTTTCTATCTTTTATTTTACTTAAACATTTCTTATGTTTCTACCTTATTTTACTTAGCATTTCTGTTTCTACCTCTTATTTTACTTAGGCATTTCTGTTTCTACCATTATTCGACGGAGACATCTCTGTTTTCTAACTATTATTCTACTAAGGCATTTCTGTTTCTACCTATTATTCTACATAGGACTTATCTGAATTCTACATCTTATTCTTCAGGCATGTCTGATTCTACATCTTATTCTACGTAGGCATTTCTTGATTCTACATCTTATCTACGTAGTATTTTTGATTCTACATCTTATGCTGTAGGCATGTCTGAATCTACATCTTCTTTTACTCAGGAAACTCTGTTTCTACCCTCTTCTACGTAGGCATCTCTGTTTCTACCTCTTCTTGTACATAGGCATCTCTGTTTCTACATCTTTTTCTACGTAGGCATCTCCTTTTCTACCTCTTTTTACTACAGGGCATCTCTGTTTCTACTTTTTTTTGTACATAGGCATCTCTGTTGCTACTTTCTTCTTGTACATAGGCATCTCTGTTTCTACCTCTTTTTCTACGTAGGCATCTCTGTTTCTACCTCTTTTTCTACGTAGGCATCTCTGTTTCTACCTCTTCTTTCTATCTCTGTTTCTACCTTCTTGTAGGTAGGCATCTCTGTTTCTACCTTTTTTTCTACGTAGGCATCTTTGTTTCTACCTCTTACTTTACTTAGAAATCTCTGTTTCTCACGTCTTCCTCTATGTAGGCATCTCTATTTCTACCTCTTCTTGTACGTAGGCATCTCTGTTTCTACCCCTTCTTGTACGTAGGTATCTCTGTTTCTACCTCTTCTACGTAGGCATCTTTGTTTCTACCTTTACTTTACTTAGACATCTCTGTTTCTACATCTTCTTCTACGTAGGCATCTGTTTCTACCTCATCTTGTATGTAGGCATCTCTGTTTCTACCTCTTCTTCTACGTAGGCATCTCTGTTTTCACCTTTTTTTCTACGTAGGCATCTCTGTTTTACCTCTTCTTGTAAGACATCTCTGTTTCTACCTCTTATTCTACGTAGGCATCTCTGTTTCTACCTCTTTTCTACGAAGACATCTCTGTTTCTACATCTTCTTCATAGGCATCTCTGTTTCTACCTCTTTTTCTACGTAGGCATTTCTGTTTCTACCTCTTCTTGTACGTAGGCATTTCTGTTTCTACCTCTTTTTCTACGTAGGCATCTCTGTTTCTACCTCTTTTCCTACGTAGGCATTTCTGTTTCTACTTCTTCTTCTACTTAGGCATCTCTGTTTGTACCTCTTCTTCTACTTAGGCATCTCTGTTTGTACCTCTTCTTCTGCCTAGGCATCTCTGTTTCTACCTCTTCTTCTGCGTAGGCATCTCTGTTTCTACCTCTTTTTCTACGTAGGCATTTCTATTTCTACCTCTTTTTCTACTTAGGCATCTCTGTTTCTACCTCTTTTTCTACGTAGGCATCTCTGTTTCTACATCTTCTTCTACTTAGGCATCTCTGTTTCTACCTCTTCTTGTGCGTAGGCATCTCTGTTTCTAGCTCTTCTTCTACGTAGGCATCTCTGTTTTCTCCTCGTCTTGTACGTAGGCATATCTGTTTCTACCTCTTCTTCTACTTAGGCATCTCTGTTCCTACCTCTTCTTGTACGTAGGCATCTCTGTTTTTCTACGTCTTCTTGTACATAGGCATATCTGTTTCTACGTCTTCTTGTACGTAGGCATCTCTGTTTCTATCATCATATCTGTTTCTACGTCTTCTTGTACTTAGGCATCTTTGTTTCTACCTCTTCTTGTACGTAGGCATATCTGTTTTCTACCTCTTCTTCTACTTAGGCATCTCTGTTTCTACCTCTTCTTGTACGTAGGCATCTCTGTTTCTACGTCTTCTTGTACGTAGGCATCTTTGTTTCTACCTCTTTTTCTACGTAGGCATTTCTGTTTCCTCTTTTTCTACGTAGGCATTTCTGTTTCTACCTCTTCTTGTACATAGGCATCTCTGTTTTTACCTCTTTTTCTACGTAGGCATCTTTGTTTCTACCTCTTACTTTATTTAGACATTTCTGTTTCTATCTCTTCTTCTACTTAGGCATCTCTGTTTCTACCTCTTCTAGTACGTAGGCATCTCTGTTTCTACGTCTTACTTTACTTAGACATTTCTGTTTCTATGTCTTCTTCTACTTAGGCATCTCTGTTTCTACCTCTTCTAGTACGTAGGCATCTCTGTTTCTACCTCCTTTTCTACGTAGGCATCTCTGTTTCTACCTCTTTTCTACGTAGGCATCTTTGTTTCTACCTCTTCTTGTACGTAGGCATCTCTGTTTTCACATCTTCTTCTATGTGGGCGTCTCTGTTTTCACCTCTGTTTCTACCTCCTCTTCTACGTAGGCAGCTCTGTTTCTATCTTTTATTTTACTTAAACATTTCTGTTTCTACCTCTTATTTTACTTAGGCATTTCTGTTTCTACCTCTTATTTTACTTAGGCATTTCTGTTTCTACCTCTTATTTTACTTAAACATTTCTGTTTCTACCTCTTATTTTACTTAGGCATTTCTGTTTCTACCTCTTATTTTACTTAAACATTTCTGTTTCTACCTCTTATTTTCTTAGACATTTCTGTTTCTACCTCTTCTTGTACGTAGGCATCTCTGTTTTTTCTACCTCTTATTTTCTTAGGCATTTCTGTTTCTACCTCTTATTTTACTTAGACATTTCTGTTTCTACCTCTTATTTTACTTAGACATTTCTGTTTCTACCTCTTAGGCTTAGACATGTCTGTTTCTATCTTTAGACATGTCTGTTTCTACCTCTTATTTTACTTAGACATGTCTGTTTCTACCTCTTATTTTACTTAGACATGTCTGTTTCTACCTCTTATTTTGTACTTAGACATGTCTGTTTCTACCTCTTATTTTACTTAGACATGTCTGTTTCTACCTCTTATTTTACTTAGACATTTCTGTTTTTCTTACTTACATAGACATTTCTGTTTCTACCTCTTATTTTACTTAGACATTTCTGTTTCTACCTCTTTTTCTACTTAGGAATCTCTTTCTTAAACTTGTTCTATTTAGGTTTCTCATTTCTATACCTTGCATATTTATTTCTACCACATGTTCGACTTAGGCTTCTCTTTTTCTTTAAATTGCCTCGTGTAGAATTCTTTATTTCTATAACTATATGTCTTGTTTCACTTATGCCTTTGTATTTCTATGTCTTGTAGAGGTAAGTCTCTCTATTTATATTTCTTGTTTCATTCAGGCCTCTTTATATATATATATATTGTTCCACGTAGGCCTCTCCTTTTCTTTTTTTCTGGTTATTTATGTAAATGGAAAATTGTACCTGAATGACTAGTAGAACTTGACCGTTTTGAA
>JAXRKP010000179.1:452500-458847 GCA_037039925.1 Doris montereyensis
TTGAAAGAGATGTTATTCCATAAAAGAGAGACAGCATGACTGAAAGACTTTTCAATGGAAGCATGGGGTCTATTTTAAAATATCAGTTTCACTTTAGCCTCGTATAATATCATAACAGTAACAAAGAATGGCTTGACAGCTATCACTTTCTCTCCCATTGACCACGCAACACCATGATAAACGCCCCCGACTTTTTTCTGTTTCTTGGGGATGGGGTGGAGGTAGGGATGGGGGGATACAGGGAAGCAAGGAAACTGAAATATGAATTCAACTTATATTATCAATGGATATGAGTATTGATAAAAAAAATAATGCAATTTCAGAGGAAGAAGAAGAAAATAAGGAACTACTCGCACATGTTGAATACAGCTACATGGGGAAAAGGTACAGACTAGTTTGATCATGATGGAAAGGAATGGGGGGACTCGGTAGTCCAGAGTTAAGGTGTCGACCTCTATCAACCAAAAGGTCATGGGTTCAAGTTCTCCTCCCCAGCAACGGGTGGAAAAATTTCTCGAATTTTTTCGAGTAAAATTAATCCCCCCCCTGCCCCCCCCTTTTTCCAGGTAGGTGGATCAACACCTAGTCCCATCCGAGACGGACGATAAAAAGGAGGTCCGGCGTGAAGATCACAACACGATGTGCAAACGTCAAAGATCCCTTGGCTGTTCACAAGGCAGTCCGGGCAAAACTGAAATTCCTACTAAAATATCCGAGGTTACTTTAGTAGTTGTGGATGTGGTGGGTAAATCAAATAAAAATCAAATCAAAATGAATCAAAATCCAAAGGAAAGAGTGACGCTATCTACTAATACTAACCTGCACTATTATGGTAAAGGTGTGGCGTGTTGAGGTTTCATAGTCCAACGGCGCTATGAGAACTATGTAGACTTCGTTCACGCTCTCATTGAAGGCATTGCTTTCAAACATCTCCTTCTGTTTGTCATCGAACTGAGATAATATTATGTTTTTTTTGTTAAAAAAGAAAAGAAAGAAAGAAAAAGAAATAACATTTCCATTTGTTTTTCATCGAACTAGAGATACTATTTATTTTATTTTTTTTAAAAAGAAAGAAAAAACCAAACACATTCATGGAAATTCTAAATATTGAATATACAATATGACAGTTTCAGTTATTAAACTCATAGGTACCATCAAGGCCACCAGACATCAACAAGGGCATGTCGGCAAGGGGCAAGGGGCATGTCGGCAAGGGACAAGGGGCATGTCGGCAAGGGGCATGTCGGCAAGGGCCAGGGCATGTCAGCAAGGGGCAGGGAGCATTTCGGCAAGGGGCAAGGACATGTCGGCAAGGGACAAGGGGCATGTCAGCAAGGGGCAGGGGCATTTCGGCAAGGGGCAGGACATGTCGGCAAAAGGGCAAGGACATGTCGGCAAAGGGGCAGGGACATGTCGGCAAGGGGCAGGGGCATGCCGTTAAGGGGCAGGGGCATGTCGGCAAGGAACATGTCGGCAAGGGGCATGTCGGCAAGGGCATGTCGGCAAGGGGCATGTCGGCAAGGGGCATGTCGGCAAGGGACATGTCGGGAAAGGGATGTCGGCATATTGGCAAGGGGCAATGTCGGCAGAGTGGGCATGTCGGCAAAGGGCATGTCGGCAAAGGGCATGTCGGCAAAGGGCATGTCGGCAGAGGGCATGTCGGCAGAGGGCATGTCGGCAAAGGGCATGTCAAAGGGGTCGGCAAGGGCATGTCGGCAAAGGGCATGTCGGCAAAGGGCATGTCGGCAAAGGGCATGTCGGCAAAGGGTATGTCGGCAAAGGGCATGTCGGCAAAGGGCATGTCGGCAAAGGGCATGTCGGCAAAGGGCATGTCGGCAAAGTATGTCGGCAAGGGCATGTCGGCAAAGGGCATGTCGGCAAAGGGCATGTCGGCATGTCAGTAGGGCATGTCAGTAAGGGGCATGTCGGCAAGGGGCATGTCAGTAAGGGGCATGTCAGTAAGGGGCATGTCAGTAAGGGGCATGTCAGTTGCAGGGCATGTCAGTAAGGGGCATGTCAGTAAGGGGCATGTCAGTAAGGGGCATGTCAGTAGGGGGCATGTCGGGGCATGAAGCAACACGTCGGCATCCATCTCCTCGCCATGAAAAGAAGGGTGCACCTCGCTAGGTGTAACATTAATGTGCCTTTTCATCTCAGGTCAAAGACATACAAGAATTCTTAACCGCGCTAGGTCTAACAATTTTTTGCATCGAGAGTTAATGCGGTATCGCTATCAAGATAGTAATTGAAAATCATTTTTCTGAACATAAACACAACAGCGCAATGTGCAACTCATAAGACGTTAAAAAGTTCTCACTACATGTGTCAACTGATTTGACCCTGAGAATCGATGATTGAACTATTTTTCGACGAGCAAAATAATCCAGCCACTGACAGCTCTGTTATTTCTAAAGACAAGATTAGAGCCATATTTGTAAGAGAAGCGTGGTAGAAGATATCAATGAAAAAGCGAGCAAAATTGTTCGTACTGAAGCCAGCAAAGGAGACATGGATGAAGCCCAAATTTCTGCCCAACAGACAGACAAGAGGCGTTTGAGTCCCTGAAAGCGTACGGTTTCATCAACAGTAATATTGAACTGTTGATATGGGATTCAGAGACAGAAAGATTTAATAATATGTTTTCAACAAGAGAAAATATTGCGCACCTCTAGTCAGCCGAGCGAGTGTTTGGAGAAGGGACTTAAAAGCACTGTCCATGAACACGTATTTATTCTGAGGTTTATAGCAAACCACGAATGCCGCATTGACCCAAGATCAAATCGCAGAAGGGAAATGGTTCATCTTCAATTCAGAATTTTCGAAATCTAAATGAAAATGTGTTTCGATACCTAATCTAGATATAAGAACTTCCACGGCGATACTTTAGACCTAGCGCGGTATCGGCACATTTGAAGCTGAATTGTCGGCGTCATTACGCAATGTTAGACCTAGCGAGGTGTTCCCGAAAGAAAGCGAGCTACCGAGGCGAGCTTACTACGCTCGTGGGTTCGATCCCCAATGACGGCCAGGATTTTTCTCTCGTCCTTGTTCCCATGGGGTTTTGATATTATTTAATGTCATTTCCTTCACTTTCGACATTTCCCGTGTCTCGCTGTTTGTCTTTATCATAAAAAAGTCAGAATCCCAATTGTATAGCCATGAGTACTGAGCAGTCAAATGTTCGCTCTTTCTCTGGTGCCCTACTTTCTCCACAGTTTTTACTTTATAAACTACCAGCCCAATCTAATATACTGGCGTCTGTTGAAATTTCCTTTGGAGAAATATATTTTCTGAATTTTCTCTTGGAATTTTATCAAATTTCTGTATCCTCCACTGTATTATTTTCATCTAGTGTGTCCTGATTCAACAGACAATTCGAATCACGATTCCCTGTATGCTTCTTCAACATTATGTTTCCTAGAGATGTCTGTGTGTTAAAAGAAAAAATGAAAGATAGATGCGAGGAGATTACATGGCTCAAGGGCAAATAGTTTCGCAACTAGTTGTGCTAATTTATGAATGGAAACACTAGCTTTCTTCAACGTTTTAATTTTTAAAAAACCCTTAGATGAGATGCTAACAGTTTCACATTTCTTTGAAGTTGGTTTTGCTATCAATTTAATTTCAAGATTATATTAAATAAAAAAATAAAAATACTAACAATACTAGTAATAGTAATGATATATAAATAATAATAATAATAATAATAATAATAATAATAATAATAATAATAATAATAATAATAATAATATAATAATAATAATAATAATAATAATAATAATGATGATGATGATGATGACAATGATGATGGCAATGGTGTCTACATATTTGAAAGTCTGGCCAAGTGTTATTGTGTGACGTTTCAGCAGATCAATGCTATTAACATTGGGTAATTTATTGTTTTGAAACAAATAGTTACTAGCTTCTGGGTTGTACGTTCTTCAAAGGGTGTCCTTTGTAATTATTTTGTTCAGTGTTAGTCTTATACCTCTTTGGTACTTCCTTCTGTATAGGTGTAATTATCAATTACTTTAAATACTTTTCTTGCTTGTCATCGGAAAAAAACTAACACATCCTCAGTCTGCAGTTTTTGTGGGGATAATAATTCGTTCAAGTTCAACTGTTTACACGTCGTCGTATGAAAATAATAAGGGTTCTATGTGCAGTTTTTTAGGATGTGTCGTAAGTTTAGAAGGAAGTGCAGTTTTTTTAGGCCGTGTCATAAGTTTAAAAGGATGTGCAGTTTTAGGCCGTGTCATAAGTTTAAAAGGATGTGCAGTTTTTAGGCCGTGTCATAAGTTTAAAAGGATGTGCAGTTTTTAGGCTGTGTCATAAGTTTAAAAGGATGTGCAGTTTTTAGGCCGTGTCATAAGTTTAGAAAAGATGAGCAGTTTTAGGCTGTCGCCAAGTTTAGAAGGATGTGCAGTTTTTAGGCTGTGTCATAAGTTTAAAAGGATGTGCAGTTTTTAGGCCGTATCATAAGTTTAAAAGGATGTGCTGTTTTTAGGCCGTGTCATAAGTTTAAAAGGATGTGCAGTTTTTAGGCCGTGTCATAAGTTTAAAAGGATGTGCAGTTTTTAGGCCGTGTCATAAGTTTAAAAGGATGTACAGTTTAGGCTGTGTCATAAGTTTAGAAAGATGAGCAGTTTTTAAGGCCGTATCATAAGTTTGGAAGGATGTGCAGTTTTAGGCTGTGCCATAAGTTTAAAGGATGTGCAGTTTTTAGGCCGTGTCATAAGTTTAAAAGGATGTGCAGTTTTAGGCCGTGTCATAAGTTTAAAAGGATGTGCAGTTTTTTAGGCCGTGTCATAAGTTTAAAAGGATGTGTAGTTTTTAGGCCGTGTCATAAGTTTAAAAGGATGTGCAGTTTTTAGGCCGTGTCATAAGTTTAAAAAGGATGTGCAGTTTTTAGGCCGTGTCATAAGTTTAGAAAGATGAGCAGTTTTTTAGGCCGTGTCATAAGTTTAGAAGGATGTGCAGTTTTAGCTGTGTCATAAGTTTAAAAGGATGCAGTTTTAGGCTGTGTCATAAGTTTAAAAGGATGTGCAGTTTTTAGGCCCGTGTCATAAGTTTAAAAGGATGTGCGTTTTTAGGCCGTGTCCATAAGTTTAAAGGATGTGCAGTTTTTAGGCCGTGTCATAAGTTTAGAAAGATGAGCAGTTTTTTAGGCCGTGTCATAAGTTTAAAAGGATGTGCAGTTTTTTTAGGCTGTGTCATAAGTTTAAAAGGATGTGTGCAGTTTTTAGGCTGTGTCATAAGTTTAGAAGAATGTGCAACTTTTAGGCTGTGTCATAGGTTTAGAAGGATGCAGTTTTAGGCTGTGTCATAAGTTTAGAAGGATGTTCAGTTTTTAGGCCGTGTCATAAGTTTAGAACGATGAGCAGTTTTTATGGCCGTGTCATAAGTTTAGAACGATGAGCAGTTTTTAAGGCCGTGTCATAAGTTATGGCATGTAGAAGGATGTTCAGTTTTTAGGCCGTGTCATAAGTTATGGCATGTAGAAGGATGTTCAGTTTTAGGCCGTGTCATAAGTTTAGAACGATGAGCAGTTTTTATGGCCGTGTCATAAGTTTAGAACGATAGAGCAGTTTAAGGCCGTGTCATAAGTTTAGAACGATGAGCAGTTTTTATGGCCGTACCATAAGTTTAGAACGATGAGCAGTTTTAAGGCCGTGTCATAAGTTTAGAACGATGGAGCAGTTTTTTATGGCCGTGTCATAAGTTTAGAACGATGACAGTTTCAGGCCGTGTCATAAGTTTAGAACGATGAGCAGTTTTTATGGCCGTGTCATAAGTTATGGCATGTAGAAGGATGTTCAGTTTATTGGTTGTGTCATAGTTATAACATATAGAAGGATATTCGGTTTATAGGCTGTAGAGGGCTCTTCTAACTGAAATATTGTCTATGATTATTTGTGTTTCGTACTTCTGAATGACCATTCTATCAGATTGATAAGGATATGTATTATGTTGTTAATGCAATCTATGATATGCCAAGATTTGGTGTCCAATATCTCAAAACTTTTGTTTTTTAAAATCAACAGTGCTGTCGGCGGTCGTGAGTGGTTAGGTTGCCGGACTGGAGGTCATGAGGTCCCGGGTTCGAGTTCTCCAAAGCCAGGCCTGGCCTGTTCCGCTTCACGCTATATAAACCGGGATAAGCTCCCGGCTCCGCGGGCCGTAATGGCCTTGAAGGAACTTTGCTTTTACTTCACTTCCAAAAAAATCCAATTGCGATCCTTTGAATAATCTCACGCAAGGCGTAATCACTTACCTCAACGTTGTATTTCAATGTGTCCAAGCATCGGCGTCAGTGGCAAATATTCCTGAAACAATCGTTGTTCCCA
>JAXRKP010001790.1:0-20000 GCA_037039925.1 Doris montereyensis
AGACATTTAGGAAGCATTTTCTTCAATCGACTCAGGAGTAAATTGATGTACTCACTAGCTTGGGAGCAAAAATCTGCATGAGACTGGCATCCTGTCTAGGAACTGATTATCATCACTTGTTCCACAGCTCGCCACAGAACTGGGATAAGCTCCGCTCTATAATCCATTGTGGCCTTGAAGGAACTACTTACATATTTTCATCTAACTAAGTGAAAGTATCTCAAATGCAAGATTTTGCCTTAAAGTAGCATGTTTTTTATAAGTTACCTGCTGTAGAACTATTTACTGTGGGTTGGTAATATACAGAAAATAAATGAATGGGTTGATGATAACTTGTATGATGTAAGAAAACATGTTTGCAATGTAAAGGTCATGGATTGCTAAGAATCACAATGAGGCGGTGTGTTCATTTCTGAAATTGACATATCTACCATCAATGATTGTCGTTGTTCTTCATGTGGGCTGTGATCTTCTTATAGTTAAGAATTGTCTGCCTCGATCAGATACAGCCAGTCAGTAGTCTATGATTTGAGGGGGGTTTTTTTCTTCTTCTTTCCTTTAGAATAATCCCAATTTCTGCTTGAGTATTTGTTTTGTTTTCTACCAATTTTGTTGAATGTATCTGATCTTTTCAACAAATTGAGATAAGCAGCATTGTACATGTCGAAGAGTTGGTTGCTTGTTATTTTATATATTTGTATCTCATGAAATAAAAACTTTTCCTTGGCATTGAACGTTCTCTTCAATTACAGTATGATGCTTGAATGTTTCAATGTAAACGATTGTGCTTGCAGGTTCAACAGAGGCCCCAGTGGTGACCCCAGCTCAACCAGTCAGTAAGTAGAAAACTGCAATTTCTGTTACAAACAGTGTGTTTCTTAATGTTTTATAGTCAGTAATATCAGATTTTATGTTGATAATGTGACCCTAATTGATGCTATCAATCTGATTTCTCCATTTCCCAAAGTAAGTTGAGAGCATAAACTGGAAAAAGTGTTTCTTAATGATTGTGAAGTGTGGATGACAGTTATTCATTGTAAGCAACATAATATGCCTGTTTGATTTATTTTCCTCCGATGACACTTTCTTCTATGGTGACCATTTTATCCAGTTCTTTTCAAAAACTAAGTATTAGTATGGACATGTAAATAGTTTGATAATTATGTTGAGAATTTTTAGACAGTGTTTGGGATAATGTATACAGAAAGAGGGGTAGTTTCACTTGAATGTGTTATGGCTAAAATATCGGTGTGTTGTATTCACTTTTATGAGTTAAATGTTAAAAGTCTTGAGTGTTATGGGAAAGAATTGTGAAAGCCTTAACCGTTTTGATGTAGAGATATCTTATCATTGAGTTAAGTCATTGAAAGTCACCATGAAAATTGTTGTAGCATGAATGTGAGAATTTAAATCTCCAAGACATATTGACGCGTGTGCTTTGAATAATGGTTTGGTCTGTGATCAATTTGTCAGGTTGCTCTGATGCCCGTCTGGATCTTGTGTTTGTCCTTGATGCATCCACTAGTGTGACAGAACCCAACTTTGAACTGATGAAAGGCTTTGTAAAAGACTTCTTAGGTGATGCAGACATCGATAATGGCAAAGTGAAAGTGGGTGTGATCATCTACAGCACAGGTGACTACGTGCAGTTCCAAATGAATGATTATGATACCAAGGCTGGAGTTTTAGCTGCAGTGGAGGATATTCCATACCGCTTTGGCAGCACTAACACAGCTGACGCCTTGAGGACCATGAGGGCAGAAATGTTCACTGTAGGTAATGGAGACCGTCCTGGTGTGGACAATGTGGCCATTGTGGTAACAGATGGTGTTTCCAACATTAACTCTAGAAGAACTATTCCAGAGGCAGAGCAAGCACGGGCAGACAACATTCACATCTATGCCATTGGTATTGGATTGACTGATACTAGAGAGTTGGACGGCATTGCCAGTAAACCTGTGGACGAGAATCGTTTTGCAGTTCAGGACTTTGCAGAGTTATCTGGTCTCCGTCATGAAGTCTTTTCTTCACTGTGTAAGTATTTAGAAATGTAGGCAAGCAATAGTGATAAAGATATTCATATTTTTGAACATTTAAGAGGATCTTATTTTCATGTAGTGACGTCGGTGTCCAAGTTCCAAAGTTTCGACCATGAGGTGCCGGGTTTCAATCCTAGCAGTTAGTTCCGACATTGTGTTCCTTGGGAAAGACATTTAGGAAGCATTTTCTTCAATCGACTCAGGAGTAAATGGATGTACTCACTAGCTTGGGAGCAAAAATCTGCATGAGACTGGCATCCTGTCTAGGAACTGATTATCATCACTTGTTCCACAGCTCGCTACAGAACTCGGGATAAGCTCCCGCTCTATAATCCATTATGGCCTTGAAGGAACTACTTACATATTTTCATCTAACTAAGTGAAAGTATCTCAAATGCAAGATTTTGCCTTAAAGTAGCATGTTTTTATAAGTTACCTGCAGTAGAACTATTTACTGTGGGTTGGTAATATACAGAAAATAAATGAATGGGTTGATGATAACTTGTATGATGTAAGAAAACATGTTTGCAATGTAAAGGTCATGGATTGCTAAGAATCACAATGAGGCGGTGTTCATTTCTGAAATTGACATATCTACCATCAATGATTGTCGTTGTTCTTCATGTGGGCTGTGATCTTCTTATAGTTAAGAATTGTCTGCCTCGATCAGATACAGCCAGTCAGTAGTCTATGATTTGAGGGTTTTTTTTCTTCTTCTTTCCTTTAGAATAATCCCAATTTCTGCTTGAGTATTTGTTTTGTTTTCTACCAATTTTGTTGAATGTATCTGATCTTTTCAACAAATTGAGATAAGCAGCATTGTACATGTCGAAGAGTTGGTTGCTTGTTATTTTATATATTTGTATCTCATGAAATAAAAACTTTTCCTTGGCATTGAACGTTCTCTTCAATTACAGTATGATGCTTGAATGTTTCAATGTAAACGATTGTGCTTGCAGGTTCAACAGAGGCCCCAGTGGTGACCCCAGCTCAACCAGTCAGTAAGTAGAAAACTGCAATTTCTGTTACAAACAGTGTGTTTCTTAATGTTTTATAGTCAGTAATATCAGATTTTATGTTGATAATGTGACCCTAATTGATGCTATCAATCTGATTTCTCCATTTCCCAAAGTAAGTTGAGAGCATAAACTGGAAAAAGTGTTTCTTAATGATTGTGAAGTGTGGATGACAGTTATTCATTGTAAGCAACATAATATGCCTGTTTGATTTATTTTCCTCCGATGACACTTTCTTCTATGGTGACCATTTTATCCAGTTCTTTTCAAAAACTAAGTATTAGTATGGACATGTAAATAGTTTGATAATTATGTTGAGAATTTTTAGACAGTGTTTGGGATAATGTATACAGAAAGAGGGGTAGTTTCACTTGAATGTGTTATGGCTAAAATATCGGTGTGTTGTATTCACTTTTATGAGTTAAATGTTAAAAGTCTTGAGTGTTATGGGAAAGAATTGTGAAAGCCTTAACCGTTTTGATGTAGAGATATCTTATCATTGAGTTAAGTCATTGAAAGTCACCATGAAAATTGTTGTAGCATGAATGTGAGAATTTAAATCTCCAAGACATATTGACGCGTGTGCTTTGAATAATGGTTTGGTCTGTGATCAATTTGTCAGGTTGCTCTGATGCCCGTCTGGATCTTGTGTTTGTCCTTGATGCATCCACTAGTGTGACAGAACCCAACTTTGAACTGATGAAAGGCTTTGTAAAAGACTTCTTAGGTGATGCAGACATCGATAATGGCAAAGTGAAAGTGGGTGTGATCATCTACAGCACAGGTGACTACGTGCAGTTCCAAATGAATGATTATGATACCAAGGCTGGAGTTTTAGCTGCAGTGGAGGATATTCCATACCGCTTTGGCAGCACTAACACAGCTGACGTAACCTTGAGGACCATGAGGGCAGAAATGTTCACTGTAGGTAATGGAGACCGTCCTGGTGTGGACAATGTGGCCATTGTGGTAACAGATGGTGTTTCCAACATTAACTCTAGAAGAACTATTCCAGAGGCAGAGCAAGCACGGGCAGACAACATTCACATCTATGCCATTGGTATTGGATTGACTGATACTAGAGAGTTGGACGGCATTGCCAGTAAACCTGTGGACGAGAATCGTTTTGCAGTTCAGGACTTTGCAGAGTTATCTGGTCTCCGTCATGAAGTCTTTTCTTCACTGTGTAAGTATTTAGAAATGTAGGCAAGCAATAGTGATAAAGATATTCATATTTTTGAACATTTAAGAGGATCTTATTTTCATGTAGTGACGTCGGTGTCCAAGTTCCAAAGTTTCGACCATGAGGTGCCGGGTTTCAATCCTAGCAGTTAGTTCCGACATTGTGTTCCTTGGGAAAGACATTTAGGAAGCATTTTCTTCAATCGACTCGGGAGTAAATGGATGTAAGCACTAGCTTTGGAGTAAAAATCTGCATGAGACTGGTTCCTGTCCAGGAACTGATTATCTCACTTGTTCCACAGCATCGACTCAGGAGTAAATGTCCTTGAAGGAATGTATATTTTCATCTAACTAAGTGAAATTATCTCAAATGCAAGAGCAAAAAATTGTGCATGTTTAGACAAGTTGCTTTTCCTGTCGGGAAGTAAAGGAACATGTTTGATTATCATCACGGGATTGTTCCACAATTGAGGTGCTCAACAGAATCTGATCTTCTTATTTCCCAAAGTAAGTTTAAGATAATCCATTATGGTTTCCTTGAGTCCAGTGAGTAGCCTTGAGGAACTACTTACATATTTTCATCTAACTAAGTGAAAGTGTCTCAAATGCAAGATTTTGCCTTAAAGGTAGCATGTTTTTATAAGTTACCTGAGTAGAACTCAGAAAGTTTACTGGTACACAGCTAGACTAGGGTTTTCACTGGTTTATTTTGATGATAATATACAGAAAATAAAGTTATTTTTTAATGAAATACTGGGTCATAAGTTTTTTAAACACATACAGTTAAAAACAACTGAGATAAATTGAATGGGTAATTGATGATAACTTGTATAATGTAAGAAAACATGTTTGCAATGTAAAGGTCATGGATTGCTAAGAATCACAATGAAGGTGTTCATTTCTAAATTGACATATCTACCATCAATGATTGTCGTTGTTCTTCATGTGGGCTGTGATCTTCTTATAGTTAAGAATTGTCTGCCTAGATCAGATACAGCCAGTCAGTAGTCTATGATTTGAGGGTTTTTTTTTTCTTCTTTCCTTTAGAATAATCCCAATTTCTGCTTGAGTATTTGTTTTGTTTTCTACCAATTTTGTTGAATGTATCTGATCTTTTCAACAAATTGAGATAAGCAGCATTGTACATGTCGGAAGAGTTGGTTGCTTGTTATTTTATATATTTGTATCTCATGAAATAAAAACTTTTCCTTGGCATTGAAAATTCTCTTCAATTACAGTATGATGCTTGAATGTTTCAATGTAAACGATTGTGCTTGCAGGTTCAACAGAGGCCCCAGTGGTGACCCCAGCTCAACCAGTCAGTAAGTAGAAAACTGCAATTTCTGTTACAAACACTGTGTTTCTTAATGTTTTATAGTCAGTAATATCAGTTGTCATGTTGATAATGTGACCCTAATTGATGCTATCAATCTGATTTCTCTATTTCCCAAAGTAAGTTGAGATCATGAAATGAAAGAAGTGTTTCTGAATGATTGTGGTGTATGCATCACAGTTATTCATTGTAAGCAACATAATATGCCTGTTTGATTTATTTTCCTCCGATGACACTTTCTTCTATGGTGATGATTTTATCCTGTTCTTTTCAAAAACTAAGTACTAGTATGGACATGTAAATAGTTTGATAATTATGTTGAGAGTTTCTAGACAGTGTTTGGGATAATGTATACAGAAAGAGGGGTAGTTTCACTTGAATGTGTTATGGCTAAAATATCGGTGTGTTGTATTCACTTTTATGAGTTAAATGTTAAAAGCCTTGAGTGTTAGAGGAAAAATTGTGAAAACGTTAACCGTTTTGATGTAGAGATATCTTATCATTGAGTTAAGTCATTGAAAGTCACCATGAAAATTGTTGTAGCATGAATGTGAGAAATTAAATCTCCAAGACATATTGATGTATGTGCTTTGAATAATGGTTTGGTCTGTGATCAATTTGTCAGGTTGCTCTGATGCCCGTCTGGATCTTGTGTTTGTCCTTGATGCATCCACTAGTGTGACAGAACCCAACTTTGAACTGATGAAAGGCTTTGTAAAAGACTTCTTAAAAGATGCAGACATCGATAATGGTAAAGTGAAAGTAGGCGTGGTCATCTACAGCACGGCTGACTATGTGCAGTTCCAAATGAATGATTATGATACCAAGGCTGGAGTTTTAGCTGCAATTGATGACATTCCATACCGCTTTGGCAGCACCAACACAGCTGACGCCTTGAGGACCATGAGGGCAGAAATGTTCACTGTAGGTAATGGAGACCGTCCTGGTGTGGACAATGTGGCCATTGTGGTAACAGATGGTGTTTCCAACATTAACTCTAGAAGAACTATTCCAGAGGCAGAGCAAGCACGGGCAGACAACATTCACATCTATGCCATTGGTATTGGATTGACTGATACTAGAGAGTTGGACGGCATTGCCAGTAAACCTGTGGACGAGAATCGTTTTGCAGTTCAGGACTTTGCAGAGTTATCTGGTCTCCGTCAAGAAGTCTTTTCTTCACTGTGTAAGTATCAAGAAATAGACAAGCAATTGTGACATAATTTTGTTCCTTAAATAAAGATATTCATATTTTTGAACATTTAGGAGAATCTTGTTTCATCCAGTGGTGTCGATGGCCAAGTGGTTAGGCTGCCAAACTTTTGATCAAGATGTTGCGGGGATTTGAATCCTATCAACGTTACTTCCAACATTGTGTTCTTTGGGAAAGACACTTAGCATACATTTTCCCCACTTGACCCAGGTGTAAATGGATACAAGCACTGGCTTTGGAGTAAAAGTCTGCGTCAGACTAGTGTCCTGTCTTTGAGGTGATATGTTATCACCCATTCCACTTCACGCTACAGCCACTGGGACGCACTCCTGCTATATGGGCCGTAATGTCCTTGATAGAACTACATACATCCTTTCATCTAAATAAGTGCAATTATGCCCATTCGGAGATTTTGCCTTGAAGTAGCATGGGTCATAAGTTACCTGCAGTAGAATTGTGTACAGTGGTAAGGATGTATGACAAAGTTGCTTTTAAGAAGTGTTAATAATATACGGGAAGTAAATGAATTAATTGATAATAACTTGTATAATATAAGAAAACATGTTTGCAATGTAAAGGTCATGGATTGTTAAGAATCACAATGAGGCGGGATTGATTTCTGCGATTGACATATCTACCATCAATGATTGTCGTTGTTCTTCATGTGGGCTGTGATCTTCTTATAGTTAAGAATTGTCTGCCTCGTTTTCTTCTTTTTCAGACACAGCCAGTGAGTAGTCTATGATTTGAGGAGTTGTTTTCTTCTTTTTTATTCTTTAGAATAATCCCAATGTCTGCTTAAGTATTTTTTTGTTTTCTACCAATTTTGTTGAGTGTATCTGATCTTTTCAACAAACTGAGATAAGCAGCATTTTACATGTCGGAAGAGTTGGTTGCTTGTTATTTTATATATTTGTATCTCATAAAATAAAAACTTTTACTTGGCATTGAAAATTCTCTGCAATTACAGTATGATGCTTGAATGTTTCAATGTAAACGATTGTGCTTGCAGGTTCAACAGAGGCCCCAGTGGTGACCCCAGCTCAACCAGTCAGTAAGTAGAAAACTGCAATTTCTGTTACAAACACTGTGTTTCTTAATGTTTTATAATCAGTAATATCAGTTGTCATGCTGATAATGTGACCCTAATTGATGCTATCCATCTGATTTATCTATTTCCCAAAGTAAGTTGAGATCATGAAATGAAAGAATTGTTTCTGAATGATTGTGGTGTGTGCATCACAGTTATTCATTGCCAGCAACATAATATGCCTGTTTGATTTATTTTCCTCCGATGACACTTTCTTCTATGGTGATGATTTTATCCAGTTCTTTTCAAAAACTAAGCACTAGTATGGACATGTAAATAGTTTGATAATAATGTTGAGAGTTTCTAGACAGTGTTTAGGATAGTGTATACAGGAGGAGGGGTAGTTTCACTTGAATGTGTTATGGCTTTGGTGTGTTGTATTTACTTTTATGAGTTAAATGTTAAAAGCCTTGAGTGTTAGAGGAAAAAATTGTGAAAACGTTAACCGTTTTGATCTAGAGATATTTTATTATTGAGGGAAATTGTTGTAGCATGAATGTGAGAAATTAAATCTCCAAGACATATTGACGTGTGTGCTTTGAATAATGGTTTGGTCTGTGATCAATTTGTCAGGTTGCTCTGATGCCCGTCTGGATCTTGTGTTTGTCCTTGATGCATCCACTAGTGTGACAGAACCCAACTTTGAACTGATGAAAGGCTTTGTAAAAGACTTCTTAAAAGATGCAGACATCGATAATGGTAAAGTGAAAGTAGGCGTGGTCATCTACAGCACTGCTGACTATGTGCAGTTCCAAATGAGTGATTATGATACCAAGGCTGGAGTTTTAGCTGCAATTGATGACATTCCATACCGCTTTGGCAGCACCAACACAGCTGACGCCTTGAGGACCATGAGGGCAGAAATGTTCACTGTAGGTAATGGAGACCGTCCTGGTGTGGACAATGTGGCCATTGTGGTAACAGATGGTGTTTCCAACATTAACTCTAGAAGAACAATTCCAGAGGCAGAGCAAGCACGGGCAGACAACATTCACATCTATGCCATTGGTATTGGATTGACTGATACAAGAGAGTTGGACGGTCATTGCCAGTAAACCTGTGGACGAGAATCGTTTTGCAGTTCAGGACTTTGCAGAGTTATCTGGTCTCCGTCAAGAAGTCTTTTCTTCACTGTGTAAGTATCAAGAAATGTAGACAAGCAATTGTGACATAATTTTGTTCCTTAAATAAAGATATTCATATTTTTGAACATTTAGGAGAATCTTGTTTCATCCAGTGGTGTCGATGGCCAAGTGGTTAGGCTGCCAAACTTTTGACCAAGATGTTGCGGGGATTTGAATCCTATCAACGTTACTTCCAACATTGTGTTCTTTGGGAAAGACACTTAGCATACATTTTCCCCACTTGACCCGGGTGTAAATGGATACAAGCACTGGCTTTGGAGTAAAAGTCTGCGTCAGACTAGTGTCCTGTCTTTGAGGTGATATGTTATCACCCATTCCACTTCACGCTACAGCCACTGGGACGCACTCCTGCTATATGGGCCGTAATGTCCTTGATAGAACTACATACATCCTTTCATCTAAATAAGTGCAATTATGCCCATTCGGAGATTTTGCCTTGAAGTAGCATGGGTCATAAGTTACCTGCAGTAGAATTGTGTACAGTGGTAAGGATGTATGACAAAGTTGCTTTTAAGAAGTGTTAATAATATACGGGAAGTAAATGAATTAATTGATAATAACTTGTATAATATAAGAAAACATGTTTGCAATGTAAAGGTCATGGATTGTTAAGAACCACAATGAGGCGGGATTGATTTCTGCGATTGACATATCTACCATCAATGATTGTCGTTGTTCTTCATGTGGGCTGTGATCTTCTTATAGTTAAGAATTGTCTGCCTCGATCAGATACAGCCAGTCAGTAGTCTATGATTTGAGGGTTTTTTTTTTCTTCTTTTTTCTTTAGAATAATCCCAATGTCTGCTTAAGTATTTTTTTGTTTTCTACCAATTTTGTTGAGTGTATCTGATCTTTTCAACAAATTGAGATAAGCAGCATTGTACATGTCGGAAGAGTTGGTTGCTTGTTATTTTATATATTTGTATCTCATGAAATAAAAACTTTTCCTTGGCATTGAACGTTCTCTTCAATTACAGTATGATGCTTGAATGTTTCAATGTAAACGATTGTGCTTGCAGGTTCAACAGAGGCCTTAACATCCCCAGTGGTGACCCCAGCTCAACCAGTCAGTAAGTAGAAAACTGCAATTTCTGTTACAAACACTGTGTTTCTTAATGTTTTATAATCAGTAATATCAGATTTTTATGTTGATAATGTGACCCTAATTGATGCTATCAATCTGATTTCTCCATTTCCCAAAGTAAGTTGAGATCATAAACTGGAAAAAGTGTTTCTTAATGATTGTGAAGTGTGGATCACAGTTATTCATTGTAAGCAACATAATATGCCTGTTTGATTTATTTTCCTCCGATGACACTTTCTTCTATGGTGACCATTTTATCCAGTTCTTTTCAAAAACTAAGTATTAGTATGGACATGTAAATAGTTTGATAATTATGTTGAGAGTTTTTAGACAGTGTTTGGGATAATGTATACAGAAAGAGGGGTAGTTTCACTTGAATGTGTTATGGCTAAAATATCGGTGTGTTGTATTCACTTTTATGAGTTAAATGTTAAAAGTCTTGAGTGTTATGGGAAAGAATTGTGAAAGCCTTAACCGTTTTGATGTAGAGATATCTTATCATTGAGTTTAGTCATTGAAAGTCACAAGGAAAATTGTTGTAGCATGAATGTGAGAATTTAAATCTCCAAGACATATTGACGCGTGTGCTTTGAATAATGGTTTGGTCTGTGATCAATTTGTCAGGTTGCTCTGATGCCCGTCTGGATCTTGTGTTTGTCCTTGATGCATCCACTAGTGTGACAGAACCCAACTTTGAACTGATGAAAGGCTTTGTAAAAGATTTCTTAAAAGATGCAGACATCGATAATGGCAAAGTGAAAGTAGGTGTAATCATCTACAGCACAGGTGACTACGTGCAGTTCCAAATGAGTGATTATGATACCAAGGCTGGAGTTTTAGCTGCAGTGGATGATATTCCATACCGCTTTGGCAGCACCAACACAGCTGACGCCTTGAGGACCATGAGGGCAGAAATGTTCACTGTAGGTAATGGAGACCGTCCTGGTGTGGACAACGTGGCCATTGTGGTAACAGATGGTGTTTCCAACATTAACTCTAGAAGAACTATTCCAGAGGCAGAGCAAGCACGGGCAGACGACATTCATATCTATGCCATTGGTATTGGATTGACTGATACTAGAGAGTTGGACGGCATTGCCAGTAAACCTGTGGACGAGAATCGTTTTGCAGTTCAGGACTTTGCAGAGTTATCTGGTCTCCGTCAAGAAGTCTTTTCTTCACTGTGTAAGTGTGATAAACTGGACATATGTTTCATAAAAACCTATAAAGATCCCCTGATTTAATGAGATAAAGAAGTAAAAGAAACATTGTCTGTCTGAAGTGTACATATTTTCATTCCTTGATAAAGCTAGATGTGAACTTTATCTGTAATTAGATAAGGGAAAAACCTGCATTCATTTTGAATCATATAATAACGAGAGAGGTCTTTGCAGTTTTAAAGGTTGACTGTGCAGAGTTCCAAAGTTCATACAAACTCCTTTATCACATCTTAAGTAAGACACTGTTTTTCTAATAGAATTTTATTAGCCATGTATTTTCAAAAGAACAAATAAACTTGCATCTTAATATTTATACTAAAGCTTTTTTTAATGTCTATCATAACAGAAAATTTTGTTTCTTGTCTTCCCTAAAAAGTCTTCATTAGAGAAAATGTCTTTTCTTTGGCTTTATTTTCTTTATGTATATATAACCTTGGAGTGATATCAGTTTTGTTTAAAAATTTAATTTAGTTGTTTATTATGTTTTAAGTTTATAGTTTCTTCCTTTACCTTTCTTGCAGGCTCCTCAGACATTCCAACCGCAATAGATCTGATTGGTAAGTTGAAACTTCTAACTCAGTCAGTGATAAGCAAGTTATTTTTCTCACCTGCTATAACCCATGGAGGGCTTGTGATCATGTTGATGTATGCAAGATGAGGAAATCAAACATTTTGTAAATTCATATTTACCTCATGTTTACCTGTCTACCTGCCTTGCATTTTGTTACAATATTTCCAATGGAATTTTTAATGTTGCAATGCATGTTACTTGATTTGGTAGAGATAATAATAATAATAAAATAATAATAGTGATGATAATATTAATATTATTTATATACCGTAGCGCTTTCCACGCAAAAAGGTTTCAAAGCGCTTTACAATACAAATGTGATAAAAAATATTTATCTAGAATGGAAGAAAAAAGAATAAAAGGGACAAAATGGGTTAAAAATTAATAAATATTGGGATAGGAAATGTACATGGACTCCTTTGAACAAGTAGTATTAACAATGTCATATAAAAATAAAGCGGTAGTGCGAAAATGGGACAAATCTAGTCTATCATACTAGTAAATAGAGCAGTTCATTCCCGTCATAATGATATCATAAAAGAAGCAAAGTATCATTAGTATCAATTCTTTGAATTTATACAAATAAAACAAAAATCTGATCTAATCAAATTTAGATATTGTATCCAAGATGGCCACCATTTCTATGGCAACCAGAAGCGTCAGGAAAAAAACAAGGATATAGTTCAACTCAGCACACCATGTCCATTACACCAATACATACGTTAAATTGATAGGTTTAAACGGGAAAATGTTCACTCAAGGACCACCACCCCCCAAGGAACTTCTACAAGTTCTAATGGATAGCATCCGTTATATATCTTACACTCATGACAGTGATTATTTTATACTTTTTAATGTGCAATAGTATCATAGAAGTATGTGTGTATTTATAATGATACAAATTTGCATTAGAATCTTTTCTACTCCCTGAATTGCACTTTTCACAATGTTTAATTTTTTAATTTCGGAAATGTCTTTCCTTTCTCACTTCATTAGAAGAGAGGAATTTAGAGAACTTCTCAAATGGTAGTTCAACGCCCACCAATGGGGAGGACTAACAGTAAATGTAATAGTTCATTGACTGTTGCCATGATCACCATCATCTTCATCATTATCACTGATTCTGAACCCTTGGAAGAGTGCGTGGCAACCAAAACATTTCTTGAATTCTTTGTGTGACACTGATAGTCCATCTTTCTCTTCTTTTTCTCTCGATACTTGCATTCCACCTTTGGTGTATTTTTGCAAGTTTCACAACTTATACACTGATAGCATTAGCAGACAATGTGTTCGTTTCTTGCTCTAGAATTCATCAACACTACTACACTCAACCACATCTTCAGGCAACTTTTTCCACAGTCGGTTTCTTCCCACAGTGTTTCCAAATTATATCTTTATATTACGGTGCTATTAACCTGTCAACTTTTCCAAGTACTTATTTATCGTATCAATATGCTGTCTAGCTTAATCAAGTTAGACTCATATTTCCTCCTTTCTATAGGTCTAATGTCGGGAATTTCTGTTTCATTTTGTCTTAGCTTGAAATTAAACTCTTTTTTGTTTTCCCCCGCTTCATCTCTGACTTTTGTGTCTTGGTGGGGGATGGTATTAAAAGTTTGTGATTTACGTTTTTCTTCTCCTGTTACCAACATGAAATGAGTAGTTGCTGTACATTTTTCTTTACACCCTTCGTTTAAAACGATTGTGTAGATATATATAATATGAGGCAAGACGATCAGTTTATTAAGCATTTCTAGCTTCAAGCTTCAATCTGGAGGTCTAGGAAAACAAAGTTTTAAATGAAAAATTCAGTATGGCAGTACGGTGTACAGTCTTTCAAGTTTGTGAGTCTCTTGCGATGCGTACAAATTTGAACGGATAAGCTATTTGAACGGGTCGATATTTGATCTAAAATCTGTCATCCTACCAGGAGGTGTCTCAGAATAAAGAGTTAAGATTCAGCATCTGTAATTTAACCTTTATGATGGAGTCATATGATGATAAATAAGTGTAATCGTATGTGGTGTATTGTGAATGTTTATGTGCTTAAAATAATGAATATACTAATGATCTAATTCAACGTTTCCAATAGATTTAATGTCTTGTTTAATGCTGACAAATTCCCTGTGAGGTAACTTAGATTCTTACTCTCCTAAAACTCTAAACAAAACATTCTCCTCTTTTTTTTCCCCTTTTTTTATGTGTTGTACCCAAAATATTATTAACATATGAACAAACCTTTTATATGATGCCTGATGAAACTTTTTTTTTCTTTCTTCCCTTTGTGTCCTGATCAACCAGCCTCACAACTTTTAATTTTAAAAACGTGACATCCAAAACAAAAACGATATTTGGTAGATCTTGTAATAATTTAATATCTAATATGATTTGCTGTTTGCTTTCCTCAGATGAACTTGTAAACATTTGTCCATAACTTTTAGTGATGATCAGCATGGGTAATGTATTCCCCATTAATTTGACAGTTATTGATACATGAATTCCTCGAAAATGCTTGTTTGTAAGGGGGACCCTCAAATGTGTCACATAGACTGCTACCAAATATTCACTGGTTTTCCGTGGCTGACTGCCTAACTCAATTGTTTTAAGTTAGATCCAATGTCTGGATATTATGAAAGCTTGATGAAAAGAGAAAAAGTAACAGTTTCACTGTATTGAATTGAGTTTTTAGGTTTTTGACCCTGAAATCTGCAGTGGAATAACCCACTCAAATGAAAATGAAGAACATTGTCACAAGTTTGAGAGCCCCTCCTGACATATTTGTTGCGTGTCAGTCCTTACCTTGTTGTCTCTCATCACTGCATTCTTAAACTTTCTTCTTACCTTCATCCTCCCAATTGTGTATTTTCCTATAGATTCAATCAATTTAATCTTTACTGTGTTGAGTTGTAAAAGTAGTTTAGTTCAAGGATATTTAATGGGATAACAATAATAACATTTTTATTTACTTTCCTTTCTCAATAAATTTCCATCTTTTATTCATTCTTTATTTCTTATTTTTATAGTAAAGAGGTAAGTGGTGAGGAATATTCTTTACGTCTAATTTTTTTGTTTCGTCTTTGAGAGTTGTTTTGGGGCTTTTTTTTTTTTTCTTTCTTTACGTTTTGGTTTGTTGTTTTTAACACATATGATTTATCTTGTCTTTACAGTCTTTTTGTTTTTAGTTATGGTGACTGAGAAGGTTCTGATATAGCTTTTGGCTGTGTGGCTAAACTGATCATTAGCCAAACTGAATAGATGTGTAATTATGTTTTACTATATGTATGTGTGTGTGTGTGTGTATATATATATACACACACATATATATATATATATATATATATATATATATATATATAACCTCGTTCATTGAAAGATTAGCAATAGCCATACACAGTTAAGAGCTTTACTGGCTCTCTTAAAAGGAAAGAAATAACCCACTAACTTACATGTAGCAGGTCAACGGCAAGCCAGGAGAAGCAACAGTTGTTTGGTGTCTGAAAGACTCCAGTGGAAACTGCCACTCACACAGTGTTTTACTACCAAAACCAATTTCCCCTTTCATGATGAAATTTTGTGCATTTTATTACCTCTCCTCCCCAGCTTATATTGACTTCATAATATGATAATAATGATATAAAAAAAAAATGATAATAATATTAATACAAAATTTTTATATTCATTTATTGCATGTTGGTGTTAATCTTGAATTTCTCCCCATTTACCTTTCAGTGTGACCGACATGTATAACAATGATATGAATAAAAATAGCATGCTTGTAAGCATATATTGCTATATATATTGCTATATATATAATATACATAATACATGGACTCTTTGCTACACGTCCTATTATGCATATTTGCAGAGCCCAGTGTTGGTGATGATATTGATTTCTTTCTCCAAATGATTGTTAATTATTTCATACCATGGAACATTGTTGTGTTTTTTTCCCTGTTTTCATATCCTTACTTGTGTCAAAAACTACTAGCTTTGACTTCAGTGTGGTTTTATTACCCATGTGTGATGTATCCTTTGATGTGAATAGGAGTGGTAGAGATGCACTGATTGAATACTTCCCCCTCCTCCCTAAACCTAGCATACCTATAGTATGTGAGCTGAAATAACATCCACTAACATTGCCTCGGTTTAAGATTTTAATCCTAAATGATGCTTATTCCTGTTATTAAATTAGTATTCTTTTAATGCTTTTTTAAACATTGGATTATATCTCTTCTTACATACATATTGCCTTCCTCAGGACCCGAAACAACCCTGCCACCGCCATTGTCAGGTAAGTACCTGTAGATTTCTGGAAGATATTACATTAAGTTGATTTTTGTTGTAAGACAAGGATTTTTTGAACGATAGAAAATTCATGAAATGAAAAAAACAAACTCATATTATTAACCATTATCTGATGTTCAATACTCTTCTCTCTCTCTCTCTCTCTCTCTCTCTCTCTCCCTCTCTCTCTCTCTCTCTCTCTCTCTCTCTCTCTCTCTCTCTCTCTCTCTCTCTCTCTCTCTCTCTCTTCTCTCTCTCTCTCTCTTTCTCTCTCTCTCTCTCTCTCTCTCTCTCTCTCTCTCTCTCTCCCTCCCCCCCTCCCTCTGGTCCCTCCCTCCCTCTCCTCCCCTCTCTCTCTCTCTCTCTCTCTCTCTCTCTCTCTCTCTCTCTCTCTCTCCGTCTCTCTCTCTCCGTTTCTGTCTGTCCGTCTCTCTACACACACATTCTTCCCCCTCCTAGTCATAGCCATTTGCATGTATCTCAGGTTAAAGCTTTCCTTTACATGATTTGGGAGGGGAAGGTGGGGGTCTTCTAAATGAATAATCTAGGTTCTGAACTTCTTTCTGCTAATGTTTTCATGCATCTTTCAATTTGTTGCTTTCTCTTAATTTACCTATGATCACGGCCTATGATGGAAAGGGTGAATTGTGATAAAATAATGAATGAATTCTGTTTTCTTTCCTCAGACTGTGCTCTTGGAAGAGCTGATCTCAAATTTTTGTTGTAGATTCAATGTTATGAGGCAACTTCAGAAAGGTAAAATAAGAGAAAAGACAGATTGAACAAGAAAATTTAACAGGAAATTCCCCTAATAGACCAATGGAGGGAAAAAAAGAAAAAATAACAACCAAAATCATCAACAAGGAAGGATAGTACTTGCCTATCATAACTATGTAATGATATGCCACAAAGTAAAAAAGGAACATTGTTAAACTTTCACATCTCTACTCTCAGCACAATTTCTTTCTCACTGACAACACATCAATTATGCTCTGATAGACAATTTTGTAAAAAAAAATTCATTCTTCATTGATTTTTGAAGAAAAGCGACCTTTAGAGGGACCTTTAGTCCAGGTGCTACCATAGTGGCCAAAGTCATTTTTCATGGTTTTGAGAAAATTGAAAAGAAAGAACATACATATTGCTGCGTTATGAGATTGATGTAAGCCATAATCTAATAGATATAGATCTATAGATCAAAACATATATGCTAGTTGATGACCTAGGCCATATTTGATTGTCTGAACAGTGAAGGAAAGAAAGGCAAAAATGCTTAGGCCCTACTAATTTGTTTACTATTTCTTGGCACAATTTACATTTACTACTAATTTGTTTACTAGGGACAGTGCTATGGGTTTGGCATTTCATTCTTCTTATCAGGGACAGTGCTATGGGTTTGGCACATTTACTTCTTATCAGGGACAATGCTATGAGATTGATTTAGCATAACATTTACTTCTTATCAGGGACAGTGCTAGTTGGGTTTAGCACATTTGATTGTCTTAACAGGGAAAGTGCAATGGGTTTGGCACCTTTAATTTGTTTACTATTTCTTGAAATTTTTAGCACATTTACTTCTTATCAGGGACAGTGCTATGGGTTTAGCACATTTACTTCTTATCAGGGACAGTGCTATGGGTTTGGCACATTTACTTCTTATCAGGGACAGTGCTATGGGTTTAGCACATTTACTTCTATGGGTTTAGCACATTTATCAGGGACAGTGCTATGGGTTTGGCACATTTACTTCTTACCAGGGACAGTGCTATGGGTTTGGCACATTTACTTCTTATCAGGGACAGTGCTATGGGTTTGGCACATTTACTTCTTATCAGGGACAGTGCTATGGGTTTAGCACATTTACTTCTTATCAGGGACAGTGCAATGGGTTTAGCACATTTACTTCTTACCAGGGACAATGCTATGGGTTTGGCACATTTACTTCTTACCAGGGACAGTGCTATGGGTTTAGCACATTTACTTCTTATCAGGGACAATGCTATGGGTTTGGCACATTTACTTCTTATCAGGGACAGTGCTATGGGTTTAGCACATTTACTTCTTATCAGGGACAATGCTATGGGTTTGGCACATTTACTTCTTATCAGGGACAGTGCTATGGGTTTAGCACATTTACTTCTTATCAGGGACAGTGCAATGGGTTTAGCACATTTACTTCTTACCAGGGACAATGCTATGGGTTTGGCACTACCTGTTCACATTGATTAAAAGGACTTCTAGTACAGCACATCAGAATGCATGCCTTCTTTCTTATAAGATCATTATTCATTAAACACTAAAGCTAAACATAAAAATAAGACACAATGTCGTAAAGGCCGAAAGGGGGTGGGGATGATTTCCCCCTCTTCGGCCTTGGCCCAGCGCTGCATTGTCGTACATGTCACACACTCTTGCTCGCTTCCCCAAATAATAAAGTTGTACAACGATAGTGAGAAAGACAGGTGACTTGTAATGTTCGAGTTTCAACAACAATTTTATTAAGAACAACCATGCCCGTAGACAATGATGGCTGCCTAACTTCTAAGCTCCCCATGTCACATTGTGTCATTTCTTATATATGGTCTTGTTTGAATTACAGGTGCTGAGTTTTGTCAAAGACTTTGTGAGCAAAACTGATATCGATACTGGAAATGTCAGAGTTGGTTTTGTCACATACAGTACAGATGTCAATGTTCAATTCCATCTCAACGCATACAGGTATGAAGCTGAAATAGCAAGATACATCATTTACTATTTCATGGAAGCTCTCTTTGATCTTGGAAAGGGCTTGATGTTTGTCGCTCCCCCTCTGCTTTTCAGACCTGTTTTATTTCTCATGTTTTTGTTTCTGTCTCTCTATTGGGCTCTCTGTGTCTGTCTGTCTATTGGGCTCTCTGTCTCTGTCCGTCTGTCTGTCTGTCTGTCTGTCTGTCTGTCTGTCTCTCTCTCTCTCTCTCTCTCTCTCTCTCTCTCTCTCTCTCTCTCTCTCTCTCTCTCTCTCTCTCTCTCTCTCTCTCTCTCTCTCTCTCTCTCTCTCTCTCTCTCTCTCTCTCTGTCTCTCTCTCTCTCTCTCTCTCTCTCTCTCTCTCTCTCTCTCTCTCTCTCTCTCTCTCTCTCTCTCTCTCTCTCTCTCTCTCTCTCTCTCTCTCTCTCACTATGTCTCTCTCTCTCTGTCAAATTCTCTCTTACTGTCTGTCTGTCTCTATATATCTCTTACTCCTCTCTCTTTCTCTCTCTCTCTCTCTCTCTCTCTCTCTCTCTCTCTCTCTCTCTCTCTCTCTCTCTCTCTCTCTCTCTCTCTCTCTCTCTCTCTCTCTCTTTCTCTCTCTCTCTGCTCCCAACGGCTACCAACATAAACTACTCAAATTTATTAAAGCATTGATACTTGTAATCCTAAGATTACGGGATGATATTTCTAAATTAGATTTTCATAGTGTGAGTGGAAATTGTTGATCGGTTGGTTTGCAATAAAATTTACACTTCTTTTATGGTTTTGTTCTCTCCAACCAGAACAAGGGCTGAAGTCATGAGGGCCATTGATAAAACCAAGTACACTTATGGTCAAACAAATACAGCCGGAGCTTTGAATATTGTTAGGAATAAGATGTTCCTCCTAAAAATGGAGACCGAGCTATGATTCCCAATATTGTCATCATGCTCACTGGTAAGCCTTCTTGTGATTTTTCTGGTCTTGTTATTATTTTTTGTTACTCCTTTTTGTGGCTGTGTGTGGGGGGGGGGGGGTAAAGGTATATGCTGAGGAAAAAGAAGAGAATTTCTTTCTAATGTCTCTTTGTTTTTCCATGTGTATGAAGATCAAATG
>JAXRKP010001790.1:25000-32500 GCA_037039925.1 Doris montereyensis
TAATAATAATGATAATAATAAACAATAATAAATAATAATAATAATAAAAATACAATAATAATACTAATAATAATAATAATAATAAATAATAATAATAATAATAATAATAATAATAATAATAATAATAATAATAATAATAAAGATACAAGATGAAGATGGATTTATAGTCCATAGCCCCGCACAAGTGCAGGCTCACCGACTACATCATTTGTCCCCCAGCAGGCCAATTTATTCAAAGTCCTTCTCAACTCCCGCGGGATTATACAGTACACAAGCATGTTTAGGCTTTTCGCTAACACTCCTAGACAAGATCTTTCTCTACCTATAGCTGGGTACTCATTCACACCTGATTCAAGTGAGGAAAGTAGAGTGAAGTACTTTAATGAGAGTACAACGTTGTGACAAAACCCACTTGTGCCAGCCGTGGGTCTTGAATCAGTGTCGTCCTGATTACCAGCTCACAACACTGCGGTTCAGCTACACCGCTTCATAATAGTAATAGTAATAATAGTTATGATAATAATAGCTATAATTATAATAATATATATATATAATACCATGCTAGCAGTTTAGGGAAAGCGTCCCTTGTGACTGCGATGCCTTTATCAATATATATGTTATCTATATGAATAATACAAACAAGTCCAAAAATACGATTGGACCTAGCAACTTTATTTCTTAACCGATAACATCAAATTTTTCTGTAAAGATTACCAATGGCCTTTTGATGTGCCTTTTGACCTTTTAAAACAATGCAATATTTTTTGGTGATGCTTGATTAATTATCTTAGTTTTGCATTGCTTAGTTGACAAATTTTATCTTTAGAAGCCTTGTCGTTTGCTTCAACACAGCCTCGATCGTCTTTGATTCTCTACAAAAAGATCTCACATAATCTAGATCTACATCTCTTGCTTTTTACTCAGATCTATCAATTTCTATCTCACAAACTGTTATTATTATTATTGAACGAGTTAGATTAAGACTAGATCTAGATCTAACTATGGTTTTGTTTGCGCATTCTAGCTCTACTAGGTTCTAAAATCTATTCACAATTGTCCACTCAGAACGATTTTATCTAGCTTGCTCGAGACAAGTTAGATTACATTTTCCTGACAATTTGTTGATTCAGATCTATAATATGTACTAAACACGTGTAGATCTAGATCGAGATTGACTTTTCTAAGGACGGTTGAGAAGAAGACGATGCAGAAGAAGAAACAGAAGCATGAGAAGGAGAAAAAGAAGAAGAAGAAAAAAAGAAATGTGGTATCTTATCCATGAAATTACTGGAACTTTACAGTAATAATGATAATGATATTATAATGATAATAATAGTAATAATAACAATATTAATAATAACAATTACAGCAATAGTTACAAGCATCACCACCATCATCATCATTATCAATTTCTTTAATATGGAACTTAGCACAATTGTTTTTGTATTTTAAAAGTTGTTTTTTTAATGCATATAATATTGTTTTGAATAGATTGAATAGAGTGCTTTTTATTAATTAACAAGAGCACAGCACAAAGGAAGGCAAGGCGCCAAACATGTCAAAGACGTAATTTTGCTCATTATGTCTTTAAATATGACCTTCATTGTTATGTCTAAGCTACCTAGGGAAACATAAACATCAGATTTTTAACACAGATATATGCTATCATTACGGCTTCAATTCAATGTCTATGTGTAGAACTATGAGATTGTTGTGCAATTACCTTTCTATCTTTTTCAAATATCAAACCCTTTCTGTCTTGTTCTTTCAGCCCTGAGAGTGCCAGGTAAGTCACACAAACTAAACTAAACTAAAACCTTGCATTTTAGTTGTCTTCAAAGAAAAACATCATTTGATGGGTTGAAGATGAGATGTAGATCATAAATTGAATTTTAAAACTAGATTTCAATCATGGTGTGCTTTGGCTTATATGAGTCCACTTTTAAATGTGAAATCTTTAGCTTGTCTCATCCCAAATTTATTAGCATCCAGCTCAATTCCATTCATCATAAAAAAATATGTTAGCACTGATTCATAGGGATACCTTATATTTGTTCACTTTGAGTTGTATGGCTAAAGTAAAATAAAACATTTGTATTTCAAAGGATTAAAGATGAGAAGTTGGTATGAATTAGATCAGAAAAACATTGACGAACAGCTGCTTTATAGCGAAAGTAAAACATGCCTATGACATATGTACAGAGAATACCTACAGTAAAAAAGCAATATTTCATGCATGGCTACGTCTAACATGAAAGCAGTTTAAAAATTACTTCACAATTAACTCTTGTGTATCTATTTGCTTATTAAATCTCCCTTTTTATTTCTTATTTTATTGTTTAGTTATGAAAGAAACTGGAACTGATCTGATAATTATGATTGACTCCTCTGTACCACGAAGACAATTTAACAGTCTGAAAAGCTATGCTCAACAGTTTATTCAACAAGTGGATGTTGATAATGGTGATTGGAGAGTTGGAGTGATGACCTTTGGTGCCCAATCACGTACTTACTTCAACCTAAACCAGTGAGTCTTTCAAGGGTGTTCCAGATTATTCTGGAATGACACGATGATGATGCCTTTTATACAAATAGGCACTGATTTAGAGAGATCATTGATTGCTTTATTTTTAGTTGTCCTATTTTATTCTGTTTCTGTTCATTAATCTGCAATAGGGGCCTATTGGCTTAATTTGCAGATGGTTTTACAGTTACAAGTTAAAAATGAATTCATGTACACATTGTTCAAATTGCTCAATGGTTTGGGTGTAACTGTGAGTTACTTGTGGTCTTGTGACAAAAATTGAAGAACGGCACATTTTGAGGCGTTAAAATTCATCTGCCATATTGACTCCATTCATGTAGCTAGAATTTCACTTTGTAAGAAAGCTGCTGATGTACAGAATATATTGCATGGCCCAAAAAGACTTGACTGAGATTTGAGTGCTTATATGTATATTAAACCTATCAACACACATAAATGAAATTTGGCAGAAAGTAAGACACAAGCACTGACACATTGTCCGTGAAAGTCCACAATGATCTGTTCTTTAGTTCGTTAATCAGCAGAATTTTAACACATAGGGGTCAAAATCTAAAAACACTAACATTTCATGTTTGCGCTAACAATTTTTGATGTCATAAGGGGAACATTCTCAGAGTGAATTCTTTTTTTCCCCTTTTTCAGTGAAAGGTTCAAATCCATCTTTGTAGGTTTTTTTCTCTGACAACGACTGCCAAGTGACATAATTATGACATTTAAATCTGGGGATTGTGAAGGCCAGTCATCTTTATCCGTAACATCAATTTCTTGATTAATAAGGGATTATTTAGTTGTTTTGCTACAATGTGCAAGCTGCTCCATCCTACTTCAAAACTAAATTACCACTGGTGTACACATGTGATGTCAACATTGCAAGAGATGATCCTTTGACAGCTGGGCATAGTTAGCTGTGTTTGCTTTTTGGGTGTCAGTGAAAAGTATGTCGCTGGTCGTTGTAAAAAGTCAGAGCTTCCATATGGTCATGGTTGAAAAATAAAAGAGAAGAAGCAGAGAGAGAGCAAGAGAAAGGAAGACAGAAAAAAGATAGAATAAGAGTAGGAAATAATAGAAATAAAGATCACATTATATCGCTGGCCAATGCCTAGTGATTAGTTCTAGTTGTTCATGGCTAAAATCACTATGACAATGCCAAAATAACACGTGGTTTTTGACACCACAACGACAGAAAGGGGGACGTCTCCACCTATCCTATCAATTCCTCAAAATACCCTCTCAACATACTTTTACAGAACGACCCTAGTCGCAGTACCAAAACATAGTATCTTATCAAAATCAAATACCTCGAAATATCTTCCCAAGATACTTACTGAACAACCCTAGTCGCAGTACCAAAATATCGTATCTTGACAAAATCTTATACTCTAAAGTATCCTCCCAAGATACTTACTGAACGACAAGTCACAGTACCAAACCATAGTATTTTATCAAACTCAAATGCTTTGAGACGATATTACAAACGTGAACGTTACTAACAACAAAGCATGAAATGCAACAAAATACAAGTTTGTGTGACAACATCACATCATAGACTATAGTAGACGACAGAAAATAGAGGTTCGACAATCGCTACAACATAGAATATGTTTGACACCACAACACAGTAAAGTTTCCATAACGCCACACAATTATTGTGGGAACTGGGACACGAGAAGGAGGCCGACAAGTGGAAAGGCAAACACAGGCAAGATTTGGATTGTGTGGCTCTACTTTTAAGTCTGGTCTTTTCGCTTAATCTGACATTGCCATCAACTGGTAATCAACATTTCACAATGTGTGCGAATCAATTAATAATATCTATATCTCTAAAAGGTGACAACATATGAGTTATTACATCACAACACGTCCAGGATGGGCGCCTCTCCATGGACCCACGTCTATCTACTGGGCAACCGTGTCACACTCTCTCTTCGATATAACCCTTACATCACATACCCTGCACAACCCCTTCTAATAGTCAGAAGTGCTGTCAGCATCCATCTCAGTTTATCAGTTTACCCTCATAAAAAAAAAAAGACGAGAGGTTACGCCTGTAGAACAGTTTAAGCCAAGACTGTACGCCAGTATCCTTAAGTCTGTTAATTGTCCGGTGGGATTTTGTCACTCCTTAAAAGTTTTGTCAATACACCCGACACTGACCATCCATGCAGCTAACAAGGAAGTGGATGTTCAACACATGAACTGTACCACAGACAAGGAAGTGGATGTTCAACACATGAACTGTACCACAGACAAGGAATTGGATGTTCAACACATGAACTATACCACAGACAAGAAAGTGGATGTTCAACACATGAACTGTACCACAGGAAAGAAAAAGTGTGGTTACGCCAGTAGGACAGTTTACGGAAAACTGTACAACAGTTTCCTAAATCAGTAACTTGCCTGGCGGGATTTTGTCACTCCCCTAAAAGTTTTTGTCCCTGCAGCTACATGGGACTGGATGTTCAACACATGAACTATCCCTCATTGGGTTCTAACTGCAAACACGGGTTAATCTTCACCTACAACAACTCACAAATTACGACACATCAATCACCCAAATTTCAGTAAACCATCTGTTTACTCACAAAGTATAACTCATCTCATTACAATCAGTTTACTCACTGTCCTTCCACAAGGTTATAACTCACTTATCTAAAATCAGCAAACCAACCTGCTTACTCACAAAGTTTTAACTCACTTCTCCTTACAAAAGGACGTAAAGCTATTAAATCGACAATTACTGACTCGTCTCCTTGCGTTGCACCCCAGGAGATTATTCACCATAACATATTCATAATACCATTATTCAAACTAATAATCTCGAAGGTACTACAAAAAGAAGCACTCTAGTCTATGCTTAGTACCAATAGAAAACTTGATAGAACAAAAGGCAAACTCTCGGAAGAAAACTCTTAACTAAGTAAGACGCTATAACCTCAAAAGAAGACTATGAGCTCAAAGGAAAACTCGACTACGACTCGAAGGAAAACTCGACCAAGCGATACTCCCCTGAGATAAAGAAAACGGAAGGTCGTATAGAGCAACCACTCCACTGAGGTGATCACAACTTAATGCTAACAACATATTGTATGCATATCAATGTGAAGATGAAGCAGTGTTACAAATGTATAAAATCAATAGGGTTAACAAATACACACGCTCCAATTAAGTGGAACCTTCTATATGAAAGAAAATGAAGTGATCCACCCAAGAGGTGTTATCCGTTACCAAACCTCTAAGGTGAAATATAGTTTTAAAACAAGTAGAAATCCCCATTAATTATGTAATGTTTCCTATAGTAAATTCATTCATCTTAAACTTAAAGAGATAATAATCTCTATCCTTTAAAATCCTCAACCACAAATCTCAAGTCCTTGAGCATTGGTTCTCAGTACAACTTTCAAATATGGATTTACAAAAAGCGTTATATGTACTTTCATAATTTCTTACGAGATTCATAATAATAGTATAGCATGCGCACACAATTTATTTCATGCAACAAAACAAAAAAAAAGTAAACAGCAGAAATAAAGGTTCTAACTACCAGGAAGCCAACTCACCAAGAACTTGAGACCTTTTCCTACATTGACAGACTAGTAACTAGACAGGAGACGAAAAGTGTCCTGTCTTAAGGTAGAAGGCTGTCCGTATAGATTATGGACATGCCGTACCTTTTATTAACTAACGCCCACGCTAACCCATCATGCATTTCCTGCATTCGATTGGATACTCATCTTGGCGCACAGGTACCGTAGCCAATGGTGAGTGAATCACATGATAAAGGAGGGACTAATTTCTACCACCAAAATCACTTTTCTTAACGTGTTTCAAATAAACCCCAAGCTTGCACCCGACTTTCACCCATGACCAGCAGATAACATCCACTAAGAAAGTCTGCTTTGTTTTCCCCCGACTATGACAACGTGACTCCCCATCCGTTCAATTCCCCAGTACAATGCACACACGCACACACACACACACACACACACACACACACATTTTAGGTTCTGCCTCTAACCATGGGGTAGGACTTATCTTGCCAACGCAAGCGTGCAATTTATCGTGATAGCAACGTCACAGGGAAATCTGAGGCGATTCCAGGTGGTTAACCTGCCAAGGAGTTCGGATGATCCGACCAACAAGGGAAAAGTTATGGGATGACGCGCTCACACCCAACTATCTCAGTTTGTCATGTAAAGACAGCAACAGAAACCGTTCCTTATAACGATTCTAAAAACAAAGTACAGTACCAACCCAAGGGGGTAGAGGGAGACATTTTCACCAGTTAACATATAATTGACCTCAAAACTGCGAAATTTAATGAATCTTATTTTCAAATAGTCGAAATATATGTTTGCAAAATTTGGATCAAGTCATATCTGGGGTCTTTAAAGATATAAGTGGCCAAACATCAGGCAAGTTGTTGATTGGCCACCCAATGTATGTTTTCGTTTTTAAACCCATTTAGCTTAAAAGTCATGTCTGTATGAGACAAGGCTAGAATTTTTCCATTTGAATATGTATGTATTTTATTTTTTCTCTTCTTTTTCTCTTTTAGGTATTACTTCGCAGACGAACTTAATAATAGGCTAGAGAGCCTGAGTAACACACCATCAAGACGCCAACCAGATCTTTCACAGGCATTTGACCATGTTCGAAGGAATATGTTCACAGTTGGAAATGGGGACCGACTTCAGGCATTCTCAGAATTCACGCTCATTTATTTGACAGGTATGCATTTGACGTAACTGATAAAACAAAACAGGCCGCACCTAAATTATTATAGATTTTTCTTATGCTTTCTCGGAAAATTTTGTTTTCCGTTTTTTCGTGGGACCATAGACAAACTACTTGTATTTATCTTTTGTTAGGATTGTTAAACTTTGATTATAAAAACTATCCTGTGTTTGTTGATTATATCTTTTAACTCATTGAATGCAAGCCATTTGGGATTT
>JAXRKP010001790.1:37500-87500 GCA_037039925.1 Doris montereyensis
ATTGACCGATATCATTCCCAGAGAAAGAGGCTTGTTATTGAGACAATACATTTGTATTCAAACTTCAATGATAAAGGATTATTACTGGTGACAATGAATTGGTATTTGAGGCATAGTGATAAAGGGACGTTACTGTAGACTATGTATCTCTATTCCAAACTCAATAGGTACATGAATGTCACTGAAGACAATGTATCTGTATTCAGGCTCTATAATTCTGGACAATTCATTGTTTCCTTAATGATATGAATTAAAGTTGTTTCTCTGCTTTTTGTTTTCAGGTACAACTTCAATGATGAAGTGGGCAATAAGATTAACACCTTGTCAAACAGGCCTTCCAGCCGTGCTCCCAACGTTGGCTCTGCCTTTGATTATGTGTTTTGAACTATGTTTACAACCAGAAATGGAGATAGGCCTCGTGCTAGGGAACTATGTGATCTTACTGACAGGTATGGCTTGCACTGATGACATTACGCTTGCTTTGATTATCAAACGAAAGTAAATATGTGTCAGGAGTGTAACTAATTGTTTGGTGATATTGAAATGATTGAAATAGCTGATGGCAACGATAATCATTAAATCAGTGCAGTCAGTTTTCTCTTTGTAAAACATTCTTCTTTTTTCTTTTTCTTTTTAAAACAAAGCTGGCGTATCATTGCAAAATGTAAAACTAACTTGTTATTTGAAAATCCATAAAAACAACGTGATGCATTTGGCAGCAATCGGAAAATCTCGTCTTTTTCTAAGGATACATTTTCTTACATAGACAACTTCATTGCTATGAAATGGTCTGTGTTTATCATCGTGAAGTGCGAATGTCATGAAACTATCTTGCTTCTCAAGTTGCTGGGTCCTCTATGAAAGCTTATCCTCACTGTAATTTTTCTTTATCACCCTACAGGCAATGAGGACAGTTTGAACAAACGAGATACCTATGCTTCAGCAACTCGTCTGAAGGATCTTGGCACTAATATTTACACTCTTGGTCTTGGCTTAGAGATAGCACTGAGCTTGATGAGATCAGCTCAAGACCTTTGGAGTTTCATCGCTCCTTGGTTGCAAATGAAGGCGAAGCTGGAGAGATTCGGGCATATGGCGTTACCATATGGATAATGGTTTGTATAGTTGGCTTAGACTTCAATTTTATATCTATTTACAATTATTATTGTAGGTTGCCGTAAGCTAAATATGCACATTCAGTTTTCATGTTTTGGTCAATTATATTATGTATGAGAGATCAGATGAAACAGTTGATGAACAGCATAATCACAAATCCTGATCGCCCTCTGGCTGAAAACAAAAGGAAAATGTTGTGTTAAGTGTTAATCCTGAAGGAATTTGATGTAGATTTTAATGGTGAATGCCATCAAGATGAAGCTACGAGGTAGCCCAACAAGAGAAAGTCTTTGTTCTTTTTTAAATCTATCAAAATGTTGGAATGTTTTAGAAGAAATCAATGCTCATTGTGAGCACTCAGGAATAAAATGCTAGATTATTCTATACTCAGCTGATTTATGAGGACATCCATAGTCTTCATCCATTGAACGCTAAATACAAGACGAGAAAGGGACAATTGGCTTTATTTCTTCAAAATAGAGAATAAACTTGAAAACTCAAGGAATTTTCTTTTTTTCCCCTCAGTGGAAATTTGGGGAGCAAAAAATGCTTTGATTGTATTTTTGTTTAAAATATGGTCATTATTTTCTACTCGTTTTACATTTTAAAAATGACGAATCAAATATTTTTACAGCCCCAGAACCAACGACACGCCCCACTACCACCACTACGACTACTACAACAACTACTACTCCTAGGAGAATCCCAGGTAAAAAATCATCCCAGTACTTGTAGAATAAGGCAATGTTCCCTTAGAGTTCATTAAAATATTTCTTTTTAAAGCAATTGTTTTGGGGCGTTTGTTTAAAATACAAATCATTTCAAAACAATCTGCGAAAACGATTTTGAGATTGAAACATGGTGCAATGTGTAATATGTGTAAATCAAAGTACTTTTGGAAATGACTAAGCAAATAAATCAGAGATGTAAATTAAGAAAGACATGATGCTTCTCAGTAAGAAATGTTGTTTGGACTTAATAAGATGATTGTAGACTTAATAAGATGATTGTAGACTTAATAAGATGATTGTAGACTTAATAAAAACTAACACTAATAACAAAGGTCTCTTTTCGTCATACTTTAATTATCTCATTTACGCATGGCAAGTTCATGATCCGGGCAGGGGACAGGTAAGCACCTGTACGGGCGTAGATGGTCCCGCCCTCCACGTGTCTCCTGCTGCCTTGCAGGCAGGTCTTGGCTGATCAAAGGCTAAGGGAGTTAACCCTGACAGAAAACAACCTGCTGCCTAGCAGGCCGGTCTTGGTTGACCGAAGGCTAAGGGAGTTAACCCTGACAGATAATAACAACATGCTGCCTTGCAGGCTGGTCTCGAATGACTGAAGGCTAAAGGAGTTAACCCTGACAGAAAATAACAACATGCTGCCTTGCAGGCTGGTCTCGAATGACTGAAGGCTAAAGGAGTTAACCCTGACAGAAAATAACAAGGCCTGGTAGTGGGCCTAAGGTGGCAGCCCCACCATCTACCTAGGGTACAGTGGGCTAATCCCTGCTTATCCAAAACCAAACAGATTCAGAGAAATAAATATGATACAACTGGCTTGATCTTTCGAAGACGAACTTGGAAACGAATACGGACTGATTTTTGGAACATGAAATGTTAGGGCAATAAATGGAAAAGAGTTACAATTAGTTGAAGGAATGGAAAAATTCAATGTAAGTATTTTGGCCATTACAGAAACAAAGAAAAAAGGACAAGGAATAGAAAATGTAGGACCGAATCATATTTTAATCTTCTCAGGAGTAGATATCAAAGATAGAGCTAGAGCAGGAGTAGGGCCTCCTAGTGCATAAAAGGCATGAAAAGCTACTAGAAAATGGAAATTTATAAGCCCACAGATACTAGTGGTAAATATTAAAACAAAAGGAAGAGAAATTAAATTATTAACAGCTTATGTACCAAACGAAGACGCCACTAAAGAAGAAAAAGATATCTTCGAAAACGATTTATAAATAGCTGCAGAGAATCTTAAACCCAAAAAGGAATGAATGGTTTTAGGGGATTTAAACGCTAGAGTAGGCAACAATGTAGAAACATCAGGATGAGTAATAGGTAAAGAAGGAGAGACAACAACTTCTCCAAATGGAGAGAGACTTATAGATTTTTGCCTAAAGAATAACATGAAAATAGCCAACAGCTTTTTTCCTCATAAAGATATCGACAAATATACAAGAGTAAATGAAAACAGGTGTGAAAAGTCAATGATAGACTACATAATTGTTAGCAGCTTCCTTTTTTACAGTACATTGGATGCAAGAGTAAATAGAGGAACAGAAATATTTAGTGATTATCACTTAGTGATTGCCAAAGGAGATTACTGACTGAAGAAAACAAATAGAAAAGGAAAGAGAAGAAAGCTACTAAACTCAAAATAGAGGAACTAAATAAACCAGTAATAAAACAGGTATACCAATCTAGGATAAAAGATTTATCAGTGAAAGACAGATGGATCTGAATGATGGCACAAAAGAAGAAAAGTCGCAGATGTATAAAGATACACTCCTCAGTTGTACTGAAGAGGTCTGTGGTAGGAAACAAATTAAAGGAGATAGGAAAAGAACAGCATGGTGGAATGAGAATGTCAAGATTAAGATCAAAGAAAAGAAGGATGCCTGGAAGAGACAGATGATAGGATAGATTATGTGAATACAAGAACTATCGCCAAAGAGGAAGTTAGGAAAGCAAAACTGTTCTGGGGAGCAATGAAGAGCATGAGAAAGACCAAAGCATGCCCAATACAACAAATTAAGAATGCCAAAGGCGAAATAATGAAAAAGACAGCGGAATCATGAAAACATGGAGAAAGTATTTTCAACAATTACATAATCCCTCCAGAACATATGAAACAAGCAGTAAAGATCAAATAGTAAGAGTAACAAGTAATTCAGAGGAGACAGCTAAAGATGTAGATATATCAATGGAAGAACTCCAAACAGCTATAAGACAAGTGAAATTAGGAAAAGCCCCAGGAGCAGATCAAGTTTATCCAGAAATGATTAAAAATAGAGGAGAGAGGCAAACAAACTACAACATGTAATATGCCAACAAGCATGGAAGTCCTAACAGGTGTCAGACGACTGGAAAAAGGGAACGGTAGTACAGGTATTTGACACTGTGAAGAGGGACGAACTATGGCATTCTTAAAAGAACACAATGTAGAGCAAAATTTAATAGAAGCCATTATACGTTTTTACAATAAACCAACATGTGCAGTGGGAGTAGCTGGAAACGTATCTGCATAATTTGATGTTGATATAGGAGTAAGACAGGGCTGTATCCTAAGTCCTCTTTTGTTTATCATATTTATGGATTCAGTCGCAAAGGCATGCTCGAAAAGGAAGAAAAAAAATGTAGGTATGTGGAAGCTCAAACCAGTAACTGTATCAATGCTTTCGTTTGCCGATGATTTAGTTCTGTTTGGAAAATCAGAAACTGACTTTCAGTCGAATATCAACATTATGAGCAATGAACTAAATAAAAGAGGAATGAAAGTAAATGCAAAGAAAACCAAAACAATGCTAGTAACTAGGGAAGCTAAAACACAAGATCTTAAATTGTGCAGGGAGAATTTAGAACAAGGTCACAGCTACAATTACCTAGGAGTAATGATTAACTCTGAGGGAAAACTAAGAGAAGAAATCAACCAGAGAATCCAAAAGGCAAGTGCAATATATAATCATCTAGGAAAGGCATTTGTAGGTAAGCAAGAATTGTCAACAAAAACCAAAATTGCAGTATACAATACAGTTTATTGTTCTATTCTCCTCTATGTCAGCGAAACCCTAGACCTTAGACAGTAGAGAATACAGTAGAGTACAGGCAGCTGAAATGAAATATCTAAGAAGAGTAGTAGGGAAAACTAAAAGAGACAAAATCAGAAACACAACAATAAAGAGATCAAACCAAAGCAGATGGCCTAAAAACTAAGATAGAAACAAATCAATTGAGATGGTTTGGGCATGTAAACAGAATGAATGACAATAGAATAGCTAAATCAGTATACAGTGCTAAAGCCCAAGGTAAAGACCAAAAGGCAGACCTCGAGCATCTGAACACATACACCGAAAGGTAGAATGGGAACTGATAAAGAAAGAAAGAAAGAAAGTTCATGATGAGCCTGGTATGTAATGACTAAGATATTAATCTCCTGTGCTGTATTTTCACTTTCCCATTCAGTTATCAAAGAGACTGGCACAGATCTCATCATCATGGTGGATTCTGCTGTCGCCAGAAACCAGTTTGATATTCTCAAAGGCTTTGCCCGAAGATTTGTCCAAGAAGTAAAAGTGGACACAGGTGACTGGAGAATCGGAATGATGACCTTCGACAGTCGCCCAAGGACATTCTACAATCTTAACCAGTATGATTTGCATGCAAATTGGTTTTCATTACTGATTTGATTAGCTTTAAGATTTGTTCTATAGCGTTGTAGTTCAAAGCTTAAGATGGTTCTTTTCTGTGAGAGCTTTTTGCAGTGATAATAGAAATATTCTTGAGAAATGTAAAGTTTTATGATTTGCTTTGAATTCTATAAGTAAAAACTGATTTTATCAGTAGTGTTTTTAAGTAGGCAAAATCGGGAACAAGACTTGTCAGTAATCAAAGGAGAAGAAATTCTGAACAAGCTTCCTTTGTCCTCATTTTATGTCTATTTTACGTTTGATTGAAGTGAACTAACATACCATTATCTGTTTTGCTTCCAGGTTCTTCTTTGAAGATCAAATGCTGAATAAGTTGGATACCTTGAAAAATAGACCTTCTAACCGTCCTCCAAATGTGGGCGCTGCCTTTGATTACGTTCGTAGAACAATGTTCACTACTAGGAATGGTGACAGGCCTCGAGCCAGAAACTACGTTATTTTGTTGACAGGTATGAAAATAATGTTGCTACTGTCTATTTCTTTGTAATTGTTTTATCCAAAAAGCAAATTAATTCAGAACATGAAAAGCTATTGGAAACTACTTGACTCAATGTTGAAAATTGCAGACATACGGGCCTTTTCCTCAGGCACACACACACATGTCTTGAGAAAATTATTTATGCTGGAAACATTATAATGATATTCAACTAGAAGTTTGAATTGTAAATAGGATTTTCCTATCAGTGTGCTTAATGTTTCAATGTTATAACAGGAGCAGCCTGTAGCCATCTCTTATTTATCTACTCGTCTGCTCTGGGCAACTTTTTTCGGTCTCATCATTGTTCATTGGGATATTGAAGACTTTAAAAACAAAATTAGATCAATCGCTTTAGATTCAAAATGGGATGAGCAGTATGTGGTTCCATTCAAAACCATGCGTGTTGACAGTAATACTTAAGAAATGTGTTCTTTCGTGTTTGCTTTTTGTAGGGTTTTGGTTGTTGTTGTTTTGGAGTTGTTGTTTTATTTTTTGTATCAATAATTCCTCTTTTCTTAGTAGGTAATATAAATGCAGTTTTAGACCTGGTACATCTAGGATTCAAACCCATGATATCCCAGTCTCAACAACCTCAAGTCTTTTTATCTACTTTATAAAGAACTCAAAAGACCTCAATCACTTCCTGCATGGGATTTTATACCATTACCAATGTTCATATTCTTTTTGTTGTTGTTGCCGTGAACTTGATTCCAAATAGGGCTACGATGTTCAACATCATTGTCTTTCTCCTTTTTGACAGGTAACGAAAATAGTCAGAACAGGCCACAGACCTATTCGGCTGCAACTCGACTAAGGATCTTGGCACTAGCGTTTACAGTATTGGTCTTGGGTTCAAGGATAGCACTGAGTTGGATGAGGTCAGTTCCAAGCCCTTGGACGCGCACGCTTCCTGGTTTCTAATGAGGCTGAAGTAGCTGAGATTCCAGGCATCTGGACTTACCATATGGGCAATGGTCAGTGTGCTTTGATTTTTGATAATCGTCTGCTCCATTCATTTTATCATATCTTGTCAGAGGGCTATGTAGGTCATTTGACCTTTAAATGCCCCATGAATCTTAATATAATCATGGAGTTTTAAAAATGATTGAACATACAGTAATCAATAAGAATAATGCACACTCATTCATCATACAAATATTTTAAATTATAGAGCTCCATATCAATGGCATTTTTAAAAGAATTAATACTGTTTGCATTTTTTGTTTCAAACAGTAAATAATTCCATAATTTTGTTCATATAATGAAAAAATTATGTCTCACAGAAATAGAACTTCCTGTAATATAAATCTTAAATCTATCTCCTCGAGTAAAATTCACATAAACAATTTTATACAATTGGATAAGATTCTCCCGATTTCTTCTGTATTTAAGTGAGGGGAGTCGAAGAAATTTCAATCTTACATCATATGACATATCACCATGTTTCAATTCACCTTGTCGTTCGTCTTTGTACTTTTCTAAAAGAATTGATTGCCATCTTTTCATGAGTAATGTTTGCAGTTTCTGTGGTATTCTTTTACAATTACTCAATTTCTATCCTAGGACATTAAGTGTTGACATTAAATCTACACTGTAGCAGTTTGGATTAAGGAAAAAATATAGCTTTAATTGTCTTTCTTGTGGAAATAATAATTAAATAAAAACTCACATAGACTTTGATGAAGTTTTATCTGGGCTTCTTGTTTGTTTGTTTTGTTTTGGTAGGTTGTATGAGGTTTGGCCTGGGTTTCTTTTTTGTTAGACAAATTATATTTCAATCTTGTGAAATTAATTGAATGCCTTAATTGATTCTTCACGCAATAGAAACAAGGATAAACTACGGTTGTATGGGTCGTAACAGCCTTGAAAGAACTGTTGACCAAACGTTTTCAGTAGTTTGCCTCTCATTACATCATATGAACTTCTTTGTTTTTGAACAGCTCCTCCACCAACCACTCGTGCCACTACCACAACGACAACCACGACCACAACACCACGACCAACAATCCCATACACTGGTGAGTTGGATCTTGCTTTACATTTATTCCATTCATAAGATGTAAGTTTTGGGCTGTCATTTATCATACTGTTCATGATTTCATGTCAACTTAGTGTGACTCATTCAAAGGGGGGCAATACGTATGGGGTTGTGACAAAAAGTGGTAGTAAAAACTGATTTAAAATATCAAATTTAAACTTGTTTCTTTCTTCATAGGATTTTACATGCTAATTTAGCATGAATGTCCTGATCTAAACCTCATTGGGGAAAAATAGTTCATGGCCAGTGCTTCAAGAATTAGGTCATTGTTATGGGTTACGTTTAGCTGTTGATGACGATCAGACAAATAAGGGCAGGCGAAAGTCATTTCCATCATTTCCTTTGGTTTGTGTAGATTTTTTGTTTGTTTATGCATTTGTTGAAAACATATTCTTTCTTTATGCAAATGATAGGGGTACTTGTTAAGTGAAGAAATTATTGATAATGTTGGGCCTCCATGAAAATGTTTATGTGAACAACTAACAAGGTGTTTTTTTAAACAGTTTTCCAAAATGAAAAATCAACATGGAGTACACAAAATCAATGTTTTTATACTTTTTATATCATATAGAGGAGCAAAGTTAAAAGAAATAGCATTAAATTCTTAACCCAAACACATCATGTCAAAACAGCTTGTTTCAAACAGCTTAAAACACTCATTCACATCCATTATAAATGATTTTATTGGCATAGAACCACATAAAACTTCACATAATATGTTATCTATCTCTTTGTTCATGTTTCAATAAATAAATAAACACAATTTATCAAAACATCAGTACGGTAACTGTGAAGAAGACACAAGCCAAGGGTAAGAGATTTTCAATGAACTTTTGTCACAGCCTCATATACATATGGTGAAGTTTCTTACAAAATGATCTCTTAGGGAAGTGCTGTTCACTGATACTGTAAATTGATACAATTTGGGCTTACTTCATGTTTTCAACAGGATACATGCGTATCCTTCCTTATTACAGTGTCACATAATCTCAATATATAGATAGTGAATCACTGTCCAATTCTGTAGACATACTCTTGTGAAATTTTCTTAAAGTTTTGTTTGTTTGTAAGAGTGAACAATTTTAATGCTTTTTTTTCTCTTTTAACGGTCATCTTCATTATTGACAGAGAAATAATCTTTCAGTTAAACAGAATTGTGCCTGTATAAGAAATGTTTTATATAAGTATGAGCAAACTGATTTGGTTGTGTCTTATAAATGTAAGCTGCTATGCCTTATCTCACAAAATGTTCTCAGATTCCCTCAATGAATAATATTGAAACTTTACAATTCAGGATTGGGAAGAGAAAAAAAATGTAAATGTATAAAAGAAAATTTATAGGGAGATGTGGAAATGTGATGTTTCAAAGAGCTGTAAATCTGTGGTGGTAATATCTGAGATATCGTAAATGGATTGTTTAGCTAAATAATTATACAGTATGTATATATATTACTCAAGGTAAAAGACAAAAAGGCAAACCTCGGAGAAAGTGGGGAAAAGATATAAAAGAGGTACTACAGCAAAGAAATTTAACCTTCATAGAAGGAAACAGAAAATGTCAGGACAGGGTAGCTAGGAGAAAGATCATTTCGGGCATTTAAATCCATATACCGGAAGGTAGAATGGAAACTGAAAATTTATGTTTGTATTTTTTTCTTGAGCTCTTATCCTCTTCCTTGGCATCTTTTAAAACAAGGTGACTGTAAATCCAAGGGTGATGTGATTTTCCTTTTGGACACATCTGGAAGTGTGGGCCAATACAGTTTTGGTTTGATGAGAGATTTTGTATCTGACACCATTCGTAATTTGGAAATAGACAATGGTTTCTTCAGGGTTGGACTGATGACTTTCAGGTGAGTTTGCTGGCTCCCTCTCCTCTATAGTCAGAGGCCAAATGTTATATTTATGCTCATCTGTACAGCGTTTTCTCTTTTCTTTATGCATGGCACAGAATTATATTGCAGACATCATTTATTATAACAAATTGAATATGTGATATTGATACAGATGTTTCGCCAAAAATGTATACAATTTTGTTTTTCTAATTGAATATACAGTCATATCTCAACAAGATGTTTTTATATCTTAATTTTCAAATCAGATTGTTTAAGAAAGTTGTTTCATATTTTTGTCTTTATTCAACCGTCACCAGTGACTCCTCAGTGGTCGTGTTCCAACTGAACACTTATCTCAACAACAAGACACAGGTTCTGAATGCCATTCGCCGTTCTGGTTACAACTATGGTTCTACCAACACTGCTGGTGCTCTCAGAAGGATAAGGACAGAAATGTCCAGACCTGGAAATGGCGACAGAATTGGTAAGCTTGGCATCTATTTACGACCACTCATCATTGACGCCTACTAACTAGAGTAGATGTACGGAACACTTGGAGAAACCGGGTCTATCTTTCGATGTGGGCAAGGGGTACAGCTTGTTTTACACGATGCATCACAGTGAATGTATTTGCACGTGGTATTCCCAACAACGTAAAAGGAAATGATTCAGGGCTATCATTTTTATTTTTATTTTTATTTCATTATATATTATAAAAGACCATAGATCTATTTTTGTTTGTTCCCTCACCATAAATGTAGATTGGGTTTTTCCAAGTCCATTGCCTCCATTTTCCCAGACTCCCCTTTGTACACTTACCATTTGAATTGAAATTTTGTTCCGTTCAGAAATTTGACCATTTCTGTTTTGGTTGTTTTTGTTTTCTTTTCTTCTTGTTGCCTTCCTTTATTCACTTATTTATGTATATATTTATTTATTTATTTGTTTATTTATTTATTTATTAATCTAATTTATCTTTTTATTTATTTTATCAAACAATTGATATCTTGATTAAGATTGCTTCCATTTGTCTGTCTCTAAATGGAAGCAAAGTTTTATATAATTTGCTCATCACTTTTGCTTGAGCAAGGTAGCTTATATCTGTCTGGTTCTGGCTGAGTTGTTTCAAACTTTTGCAGATCTCAGTCATTTGTTTTTTAGCCACATTGAAAAAAATTACAGATTATTCTTTGATGTATAAAAAGTTTCAAATTTTCACTTTGTACTTATCTTCAATAAGCTCTTTTGAAAAGATTGCAGCCTACATGAAATGTTTGTTCCCAAACTTTTGTCATCAGATGTGCCCAATATGGTGATTATTGTCACTGATGGTCGTTCCAACATAAATCCTCTGGAAACTATTCCCGAGGCTGGTAGGATCAAAGCGACTGGTACAACCATTTTGTCTGTGGCTGTTGGTCTCACAGAAAACGAAGAACTGAGAGGAATCACCTCAGAGCCACTTAACGAGAACATCATCAAGGTTAACGATTTTGAGGGACTCAGGTTGATAGCAAACTCTATTGTTGCTCCTTTGTGCACAGGTAAAGTTTAGATGAGTAGTAGAATAATACTTGGTGCGATATTGTCTCTCACTTACTGTATTCAACAGGCTAAATCCCGCAGCTTTAAACAGTAAATCAAAATTTTGATTTGACATACCCATGCCAATTTGTCATTCTCATAGTCTTATTTATCATTTTCTAGAGAGTTTGTTTTTCTGTCCTGTTAAGTGGGCATTTGGTAGGAACTACGGGGTGGGGGGGGGGGGGGTTCATCTTTCCCATTTCTCTTTTCCGTGTCTTTCATCTTGCTGTTTCTTCTTATTTCACTATTCTGATAAGATTTTTTAAAAATAAATTTCACCACCGTCTGTTGTTTTCTCATAAAGTCTGCTATTCTCTGCTGCTACAACAGAGTGCACACAAATTCTGAATCTGTTCATTAATTCATACAAAACAAAAAATTCTTGACACTTGTACATGTCTACATGCGTGTACTATAGTCTTAACCAAGAAACTCTATCTCTACCTCCCGCCCCAACCCCCAACCCCAACCCACTCAAAACTCTGTTTATATTGCGTAGTATGAGAATAAAAGGTTCCATGTGTAGTTTAGGCTGTGTCATTTTGACCTGTAGAGGCTCTATCTGAAATACACTCTATGATCATCTGTGTTTCTTTCTTGAATGATATATTCTATCTTAAGTAAATGCACATAAAAAAGGTTTGACATGTTAATGCAATATATGATATAATGCCAAACTTTGGTGTCCAACATTTCAAAAGCGCAAAAATGCAAATTAGAATCTTTTTAATCATATGCCACATTTGTTCACTTTTCAGATGCAAATCTTTGTGAAAGAAATCCATGTCAAAATGAGGGTGTCTGTGTTGATGGTCTCAGGTCCTACATGTGTGTCTGCGCTAATGGATACTATGGAAACAACTGTGAAAACTGTACGTATACACCAATGCAGTTTTATCACTTTTATAAGTCAAGTAGTAATTACTCGTTGTCATTGTGGCATTGGTAGCTTAGTGGTTAGGATATGAGACTGGGGATTATGAGGTCCTGGGTTTAAGTCTTGGCAATGCAAGATGCATGCTATGTTCGCTTGGAAAGACATTTATCACATATTTTCCCACTCAACCAAGGTGTAAATGGCGTTTGCTGAGGAGTAAAATCTATGACATACAAGAGTCTTGATGTGCTGGCACCTGTTCCATTTCACAGGTATAGAAGCTAGTATAAGCTCTGGTCCAAAAGGAATTTCTTCTTATATAGGAACTGTTGTTTGTCACTATTTGAGGAAATTAAACAGAGGAGGAAACAGCCACTTTCTTTTAGTCTTCTTAATTTTTGTCAGTTAATAATTTTCTGGTTCTTTTGCTCTTGATTTTATAGAATGGGTCAATGGTCAGGGCAAGGATGAATTGGGTAAGCAATCACGGCTAAACTGATTTACCAGCCCTTGGCCTTGATAAGGTTTGATACTCACTCGAACCAAGATCTAGGATTCACTCAGATCAGGATGTGACGAGTATAATTTCGGTTAATGTCTGTGGAGACAGCTGTTATTTCATTCTGTTTATTGTTATCTATCATTTCATCCATTGAATGTTCTCGAAGCGAAGAGAAATTTTATAGCTACAGAAGTCACACCGATAATATCAGCATTAGTGGTGAATAAGCAAAAAATGTCAAACTGCTTTTTGACTGTGTGGAAACTTCACTACAGTCTGATTTTCATTGACGCTGGGATTTTTCCCCATTCTTTTATTGTTTTTCATTGTCATAGCATGCGGCCCAGCAGCAGATGTCGTTTTCATCCTGGACTCCTCCACATCTGTGGGCGTGACCAGATTCAATCTTTTCAAACGCTATGCCCAGAGAATTGTATCAGATTTGGAGGTGCTCACCTGTGCGGTTAACATCGGTGTCATCAAGTACAGCTCAGCTCCCATGCTCCAGTTCCACTTGGGGATGTACGACACGGAGGAAGACATCAACAGGTGCTTCTTGCATTCTTATATTAAAGTTTTGTGGTTGTTGGATTTTTTTTATGATAATCATTTGATAATGTGAATTTACAACCTTAGTAGATTTAATTGTTCATTAAATGTTTCTTATTGTTTGACTTTTTAGTTTGTTTATTTATTTGTTACGTTTATTTTTAATCGCCTTATTTGTATATTTGTTAACTTTTAATCTATACCAAGGTATAATAATAATATGACGCTTTTTATTTTCTTCACAAAGATTTTTTTCTCCACTCTTGTCTCTTGATATCATTGATGAAATGACATTAAACAGGAAATGCACTTTCGTGTCCAGTTGTATTTCATTTTATTTCATTATAATTTCATAATTTTTTCCAGAGCTATCAATGACATCTCATACACAAGAGGCCGATCAAATATGGCGGCTGCCTATAACTTTGTGCGAACCAAAATGTTCAATGGACAAAATGGTGACAGGTCTGTATGTTTGTGTCGTCACTTTAAAAATTTGACTCAAATCTTGTGTTTTCCGTGTCATAAAATGGCATATGAGGAGTTTTTTTAAATTTTAGGTGTGATATTTTACATCTGGTGACCAAAGTAAAATGCATTGATCCTAAATCTGACGTTCATTTCAATCCTGCCTGTTGTTTTTCTTAAATTTGTATTTCTGGTGATTTGATTTTTCTCAGAATGATAGCTCGAAATGTGGCCTATCACTTCACCGCTGGATCGACTGTCATCAATCGTGAGAACACAATGTCAGAAGCTGAGCTCATGGTTGATGCCGGCATTCGCCTGATTCCAATTGCTGTGGACACACAGGATGTGGAGAAATTACTTCCATCGCCGAATTACAGGGCATGAGCTTGATGCAAGTTGACAGCTATGAGAATCTTCAACAAATGAAAGATCAAGTATTGGAGGCGGTTCACGATCGTAAGTATATACTTACACTTAGCTTTTTTTTTTCATTTGGAATGGTGGGCCATCTTCGTTTTCTTTTCTTTTCTGCAAAGGTAGCCTCTGGTCATAGTTTCCACGACTGAAACGTTTAACATTATATTAGATGAATTATAAGATTTTAAATGTCTGCATACTGATTTTATACATTATTTTGAAATCTTTAAGCATTCACAGGAGTCCCAAAATTATACTGATTTGCCTGGACATTAGCAGGAAAGAAGTGAAAATTCTCAGTTTGGAAAGTTGCAGTTGAGTCCAAAGCATATCATGGATATAGTATATGGACCTCAAGTGTAAAGAAAAAAATGACTTATGAGTGGTAGCTAGCAAATGAAATTTCCTTCTACACTCATCAAAACATTTGGGGAAATAAAACCTTTAAGCACAGAAGCAACTAAAAGATTCAAATGACATTGAGGAAGACAAGTTGATGGAGTTGGCTTATGTAGCGAAATTGACCTTCGATGGAAATGAGTACAGAAGGCTGATTATAAAACAGGTCCCTACACTTGTCATTGGTGTTACTCCCTGAAATTCTTAGAGAGGCTTTTCACAGCCAGCAGCTATCAAAGATGTGAATTTGAGAAGGCCTGAGTTTTTTAAAAGGAATTGAAGAAAGAAATTTATAAGAGGAGGACCAACAGTAATTGTACACAGATGATGACGTGCAGAAAACATATTATGTGAAACACGAAGACAGGTCCATTTTTATGGTGATTGGCAGATGACAAGACAGTCATAGTATATGTACGGAGGGATTTCGAATTTTTTGTCTGCGCTTAGAAATGAATTATTTCATACTGAAGATAATCTTTAGGGTGTGCAAAGCAAACTTGCCAAGCTAAGCTACAGTCAACTAGAAAAACATTAAATAAATAGCATTACCATTACCTTTATTATGTACTGCTAACATAACAATATGTATCCCTGATCCTTTGCTTTGCTTGCCATCCCAGCAAGGTATAGTATTGCTTTAATGAAAGTTTCCTCTCCTTCAACTCATTCTAGCATACTTAATATGCCACCTTCTTTTGACATTATTTCTACCATTCATTTCCCTTTTGTTTATTATACTAATTTATTAAAATCAATCATTAATGAACAAATCATTTATTATTACTAAGGCACGAAAAATGAAACGAGTGGATAATGGGTTTTTAACACGATATCATTAAAACTGTAGTTCCATTTTGATAAAACGAGCCAGACATTGAATGAAGACTGTCTTTGATATACAACATAGGATGAATTAGCAATGAATTCATCAGATGCACTGGATTTGTGTGGATAGATTTTCAGTTTTCTGACGTTTTTGAAAGTTGGATTGGACATTGCTAGGAGAGAGAGACAGGGAGAGAGAGACAGGGAGGGAGAGACGGGAGAGAGAGAGACAGACAGACAAAGGAGAAAGAGAGACAGGGAGGGAGAAACAGGGGAGAGAGAGACAGGGAGGGAGAGACAGGGAGGAGAGACAGACAGACAAAGTAGAAAGAGAGACAGTTAACGAGGAAGAGAGAGAGAGAAAAGCAGGAGGAAAGGGGAAGGGGTGGGGTGTGGAATTTCAATTACAATCAGCGGAGAAAGGAGAATTTCCTTTATTTTCTATTCAATCTGGCCATCGCCTCATGTCTTATCCATTTTTCTTGTGTTCCCAACCATTTTTAAAACATGTAATTGCTTTCATACACACTATAATACATGTTTTAAGTTATGTTTTGTTTAGTTTAATATTTTTTTATCTTAACTTCTAATGATTCTAACTGTTATTTCTCAACGCAATTAATTCATTTTATCACGTTTCCCTCCTTTTGTTCATTTTGTTACAATAGAAGCATAAAATAGACCATTTGACTAGATTTTCCCTGTACACCCAATAGATTGTTCGTCATTTTAGTTTTTTTGATTTTTGCTTGTTATCATTGCTTTCATTGAGTTTCTTGTTTTTCATTTCCACTTCAGGCGGAACAGGTAGTGGCTTAATTTCATTTTCAGTGCTGCTCCAGCTGTTCGTGGCATTTCTTTTTTTCGTCTTTTTTTCTTTTTCTTTTTTTTTTTTACTTTGCGCACTGGCCAGAATTTCTCTTACAATGTTCTGGAGTTTTATGCCTAGTTTTAAGTGAAATTAGTTTATAGTTTTATTCACTGCTTCTTAATGACTGAGTGAATCTACGAGAAGTTCCTCCTTATCATAGAGCATCCCAGAAACGTGTATTTGGCTATCGGGTCTTCCCCGCCCTCCATGCCATTATTGAAGTACTGAATGGAAAATCAACAAGAAAATGACAGCGACAACATAAAAACAAAAGAAAGAAATCAATCAATCAATAACAACCCTTCCCCTTGCCTAAGAAAAAACAAAACAGCAGGACATTGTAAGATCATGAATGTTGTTTCTTTCACTTGTGTATGGCACAGTTTGTCTTTGGTAGCCTCTTTATGAGACTTGTTAGGATGGAAGGGGTGGGGTGGGTGGTATTTGGCTTAGAAAATATTTAGGGGGGGGGGGGGAGGGTGTTTTACTTGGTTTCATTTTCCTTTCTCCTCATACTTCCCTTCATGCATGACTTTTGATTACATGAGAGCGCATTGTTTTTCTTAACTTTTCCAAAGGATTTGGTCTGTAATGTGGGGTTTACTTGCAGCGAGTTGAAAGTCAAATAATGGGATTTAAGAAAAAATCATAACAGAAGAGAAATTGAGAAAGCTAGAGATAAACAGTAGTAACAGTGTAGTTGAGGCGAGGGGTGGGAGGGTGGACAATGGATTTACTATTAATGTAGGTTTCCTTACATACTGTACTTTCTTCTACCCCCACACACAACCCTACCCTTCTTTTCTCTTCTCTCTCTCTCTCTCTCTCTCTCTCTCTCTCTCTCTCTCTCTCTCTCTCTCTCTCTCTCTCTCTCTCTCTCTCTCTCTCTCTCTCTCTCTCTCTCTCTCTCTCTCTCTCTCTCTCTCTCTTTCTCTCTCTCTCTCTCTCTCTCTCTCTCTCTGTCTCTCTCTCTCTCTCTGTCTCTCTGTCTCTCTCTCTCTCTCTCTCTCTCTCTCTCTCTCTCTCTCTCTCTCTCTCTCTCTCTCTCTCTCTCTCTCTCTCTCTCTCTTTCTCTCTCTCAGATGGAATTGTCTTAGACAATTAATATTAATGGCAAAAGAAACCAATCTTGATAACTAAATGGGGTACTATGACAGATATGTCTATTTTTGTGTGTATGTATTTGTGTGTGTGTGTGTGTGTGTGTGTTGATCGAAAGTCTCTGTTTTTATTGATATGAAGTCTGCATGCGTGTTGATAAGTGAAAATTATTTCTCATGCACAAATTCTCTGCATGCTATCATTTCTTTGTGTTACCTTGCATGCTTGTTTTCAACCATCTCTAACTCATTACTAGACTAACTTAGTAAATAGATACACCTTTATGAAGTGTATGCCTTATTTGAGTATCTACTTAAAAGGAAATGCATATTATTATCAAACTTGAGGAAGACACTCTTCTCTTTCCTGTTGATAACTGACACCAGTGGTTTTTCAGTCAATCACATTGTATCTAATGTGAACATTGTATACATATTCAACTAATGGCAGTAGAATGGAATTGTCACTCCATTTTCCTTTCAAAAGACTTGCTGCATTATTTCCTAAATACTTTCTCATTTTCTGTTCATAAAAACTTGCTTCCTTTCTTTTCAAAATAGTTGCACTAGGCTCTATTTCATTTCATAGTTCTTTTTCCCTTTTTTTTTAGAGTACTAGCTCTATTTCCTTTCAGAATACTTGCTCCATTTCATTTCAGAATATTGTATCTATTTCATTCTAGAGTACTTTCTCTATTTCCTTTCAGAGCACTTTCTCCATTTCCTTTCAGAATACTTGCTCCATTTCCTTTCAGAATACTTGCTCCATTTCCCCTCAGAATACTTGCTCCATTCCTTTCAGAATACTTGTTCCATTTCATTTTTGAGTACTTTCTCTATTTCCTTCCAGAGTACTTTCTCCATTTCCTTTCAGAATACATATTCCATTTCCTTCTAAGAGACTTACTTCATTGCCTTTCAGTCAACATAATTGCTCTATTTCCTTTCAGAAAACTTGCTTTGTTTACTTTCACTGTACTTGCTCTATTTACTTTCAGAGCTCTTACTCTGTTTCTTCTCAGAGTACTTGCCCCTTTTCTTTTAGAGTATTTGCTTTTTTCTTTTCAGAATACTCAAACTATTTTCTTTCATAGTAGTATTCTATATCATTCTATTATTTTCCATAGGACTTGTTCTACTTTCTTACATAATACTTGCTCCAGAGTGTCTTTGAACAATTGATATATTAATTCTAAGGAGATAATCGAAAGCAGTCAGAGAGGCCAAAGACCTCAATCAAAAAACCGAAACAAACATCAATGAAGATAAAAGTATGGAGGAAAACTACTTTCATGTATTTGTATTGCATGTACTCTTTTGGTGTCTTTTGGCCGTTTCACATCAAGCAATCAAGAAATGCACAAAATAAAAGAATGAAATAAATGTTGTGACTGTTTGTCTTTCGTATATTTAAAATTTCCAAGCCTTCAGCAACATAAATCACATTAAAGCATAATGTCAAATGTAGTGTTCATCTCAATGTGGTTTATTGGGGATTTTTTAGTTGATCAAATGAGTACAATTTTGCAACGGAACAGAAACAGCATTGTGCCTTGACGAATAAATGATGATTTTTTAAATATATATTTTAAACGAATCAAGGAACTCCCAAAAGGATAAAGAAAACAAATTATGGAAAATTTTTACAAAAAGGAAACCTTATATAAACTCTGGTGTTATGTAAAATTGAAGGAATGGATATCACCACAGGCTCAACTCAGCCTGTTCACTCATTTCCTCTCACCTCATGGCTTTTCTCTATTTCTTTGTGGGTGCATGTATGTCATTTGCTTTTTGATTGGGGGGGTGGGGGGGGCGTTATCTTTTATTTAATTATTTATGTTTTATTTATTTATTTAATCTATTCATTTGTTGTTGATTTTACTTTCATTCATTGATCTGGGTTTTTTTTAATTCAAGTATTTTTTATTATAATTATTTTGGATAGTATTTCAAGAAAAGGATTTCCAATAACACTTCACTATATATTTTCACAATTAATTCTACATCTCTTAGAGAGGATAGATTTTTTTCCTCCCTTTAGAATATAATTTTAAGTTAAACTTTGTTAGATTTTAATTTGATGGATACTCTCGCCCCCCCCCTCCCCCTGTCCCCTACCTTAACACTATGTAAATTATCCAAATTTCATATTCTTAAGATCTTCTTCTTCAAAATAATTAACCACCTCTATTCTGGAGTATTGCTGCCAGCACGTATATTTTAATTTAATCCAAAAATATGAATCCAATTTTGGTTTGAAAGATGCATGAATCAAACCAAATACCATGTTATAAAAGTCTGAATTTGAAAGGGAATTGTTTATAGAAGCATTTAAGAATGTGAGTATTATAGCTAGAAGTATTTTGACAAGTTTAGCACTGTTTTTCAACTGCAGCATGTTTTTGAAAGTAGTCGTAGTCTTTTCTCTGAATACATACTGGGTAGAGTTCAGGAATCAAGCACCTTGCAAGGGTCCCCTGGTGTCCTACTATTGTAAATGAGCAAACATCTGGGCTCAAAGAATAGCCACCAGCTTCATTGTTTACACAAAGGGCAGCTTTACAAGGCCACTTGATGACTCAACATTACCCGCTGACATTAGAAAAAAACTTGTATTTTGGCTTTCATTCTATGAATCCCATCTTATGTGGTAGACTAGACCTGTTTTATTCTCATTAGAGTTGATATATTGCTTTCAAGGTAGACTAAACGAATGATTTGAAATATATGTTATAGTCTTAGTACTTGCCTTCTTTTTTCTTCTTCTGGATGCTCTATAATGTAACTCACTAGAGAATCAGTAGATAGTTGTGGATTTCATATAATGTTTTTCAGTCTAATTTCACAATAGAGCATACTCAAGCTACACACCTCCTTGCTCTGACTTACATGTTCCAATCAACAATTTGTTTCCAACAGCAGATATATGTATAAAGATATATTTTTCCTCTTTCAGCCAATGACCGTTGCTCTACCAACCCATGCGAGAACGGTGGCGAGTGTGCCAACCAGCCCTTGGGATTTGTCTGCAAGTGCCGTGAAGGATTCACAGGGAACACCTGTGAGAGGAGTAAGTAGCAATATTTATCTACAGCTTCTATCACAGGAAGATACTATAGTATGGTCTGGGAATGGATTCATTTTGCTTTTGAAAATGAAAAAGTTGCGAACTTGTGGAAAATTCACACGAGCTAGAATATGTTGAATTATGCAGTCCCGTAACAATAGATTCCTAATTCGAAATGAAAAAATATTTAAGTGCCTGATAGACGTATGTGCATTTCTAAAACTTGTTTTCCTCCATTTCTATTACTCAGCGCTATCCATTGCCGAGAAAAAAAAGATTTCAGTGGATGTGCCTTTGATCTTAGACAATTGAGCAATGAGACATTTAGCTCCTGCCAATCTGTCCCATGATGCATTGCGCAATTTCCCAGATCGGTGGTCTCTTTTGCATAGCTGTTTTTTAATTGTGCTATTCATTGTATAGTGACAGCAGAAGACGTACGTGCTGACTATACACTTTAACATCTAAACATGTGAACCAACATATATAACTAGATTTATTTAGATATACAGTAGTAACCGCCTAAATGCCCGCCGCCTAAATGTCCGTTTCGTCTAAATGCCCGCAAACTCAATGAAACCAATTTTTTTATATATAAATTGCCCCTCTAAATGCCCGTTTCAAAACCAAGATTTTCACCTAAATGCCCGGACTCAACGGCAACTGCAGGTATCTTCTTCTCCAGAGTATCATAAAATACGTCCATAATGGATCGAATATTCTGTTTTTCTTTATCATACATGTAATGCGATGGCTAATCTTATAGGGCTTATGCGTGTCAACAATGTGCCATGCATTGCAACCACCCTTCATTACCTATCCATTGTAGGCCCTAATGTACTTATGTACTAAACGTTGACCAATCTTCTCTTCATAACTCCACTCACTGTACAGCACATCTTTTGTCCCATTGGATCACTGGTTGGTCATCGGGCAATTAGAATTGAACAGTCACCTGGCGTCTTTAGACCAGGCACTCATCGCGATCGAAGGACAAGGTGTGACCAGTTTTATTGCCGTATTAACGTATCCAATGTGACCGGATCTTCGTAGCGAGAGACGGTCAACCCATCTCGCGCTCACCACCTCAGCGTTAAAGGGCTTAATGCTTTCCACATGTCCTTTTTTCTTGTATTAGATTTTTCGTACAGCTGATGACTTTTCCAAAACAAACAATTTAGCTATGATTCTTTATCCTTGTCTGGCTTTTTGTTTAATTTTAACATGAGGATTATGAATCAAAGGAGTTGTAAGATTCGTGTTAATTTATTCACACATTGATCCCGTTGGATTGTGCTTTTCTTTATCCAGTTTTTCTCATCCAAATTTGCATAATTACTTAAGTCATAGTTCTCATGATTAAATAAGTCACGTGATTGTAGTGTGGGTTATGCCAGTTAATGAGGAAACACTGGATCAGGTCCTTTTTCTCTTAGCCTACATAGCAACAACTTGAATTTTGTACAGCTACATACAGATCTACATCTTGAAAAAAATGAATAAACTAGGAAATGATTTACAAAAGAAGCTTCAAATCCTGGACGAAATTGACAAGTCACTAGGGAAACCCAACTTCACAGAAATAGGCCTACCCCCAAATTGTTGCCCCCTGACTTACTTTCGCCTAAATGCTTGTTTCGCCTAAATGCCCGTTTTGTCTGCAAGCACCGCGCATTTAGGCGGTCACTACTGTGCATTATAAAATTGTGGGAAAATAGTTGCTATGGTATCTTCGACATCCTTTGCGTGTCATTCTATGACTTATTCTTGCCAGTGCCAGCCAGGAAAGTAGAACGCTAGATCTACTTATTCACCCTTTGAACTTTAGAAAAAAAAAGAGAATAAATTTGAACTTGTAATAGGGTTGAGACATATAATAATGTGTTAGAGAATTTGAGCATTGAAAACAGACTTCACAAAATACAAAATTACATTTTATGAATATGGATCAAAATGGAAAACTACAGGGGCGTTTTAGTTCGTTTCAGATATTCTCGATTAGATCTCACGATATTGGCCATGGTAACACTTTTGCATCACCACATTTCCTCAATACAAAATCCTATAATACTTTCACATGAAATATGAGACGTACATCAATATAACTCATATTAAGCGCCAGTCAATAGTTATAAAAATGTCATGTACTACTTTTATTTCTAGTTTTTGTTATTATCATTACCAGTGGTCATCCTGTTCATTTTCTTTCTTCTTCTCTCATTATTATAATAATTATCACCACAAATGTTAGCATTTATATTACAGTATTAGAATGAATATTAACAAGAGTAAATGGTAGCAGTAGTTATACTGCTTTTGTAAAATAACATTATTATTTATGAATAATGACCTGGGGTACTCACAGCCCTCGTATTTTACTATGATTAAATAAGGGATTCAGGCTCCACACAAAAGAGTTACCACCGATCTGTTTCTGAAACAAGGGCAGATAATTTTGCGCTCAATGCCACATTGCCTGCTGTAATCATGCTAATGATAGATGATACAATAAAACATTCAATATTTTGACCCATTGCAGAATGTACTGGTAAAGCAGACATAGTCTTCGTCATTGACTCTTCCCGCTATAACAGTGGAATGGAATTCCGCAAAATCAAGAGATTCTTGAGAGGCGTAGTGAGGAAGTTGGCCTTCAGGGGAGATAATTTCAGAGCCTCAATCGTCACTTATGCCGCCACTGCCAGGACCCGCCTCCGACTCCAAGATGGTAACAGCAAGAAAGCTGTCAAAACTGTCGTCAGTTCTCTCAGGTTGGTAGTGGTCTCTGAAGAGTAAAAACAATCCTATTGGCTTCTTTTGTGAATATCATCTCTTAATGACGACTAAGAGTCTTGGATCTATTTTCTTTGTCATTGATAGAAGTTACAAAACCGTGCAAGTAGACAAAATTGCAGGTGTTGTGGAACAGGGAAATAAATCACCGTATTACCATACATGTCATCCCATTCAATATCGTTCTTAGAAATAAAAACAATGAAGATCAGAAATTATACTACAGTGGTCTCCGCCAAAATGTACGGTCCACGGGTGACAAAAGAAGATCTTGCACTTTTGCGAAGGTGCATTTTTTTGACGGAGCATTTTGACGGAGCCACTGCATTTACATTGCCACTCTTGGTTGGACATATACTCTTTTGTTTTGTTAGTTGTTTGTAATCGTTTGTTGTTACTTGATTTGAGAATGAGACCCAATTATAGGCCAAACCTCTTCTCATAAATTTAAATTGTTCCTTCTTCTCTCATTCAAGACTACAGGAGGGGATGGGGTGGGTGGAGACATTGGGCAACTTGGAGGAATACATTTTTATTTGTTGACACGCATGTCATGAAAGTGACACAAGATCTTTCTCAGATTTTCTCACCGTGATCAAAGAGAAAGCCAATCGGAGTGTCTGTCTGGCAGACCATGGTCGATGGGGCGAGTTGGGGAGGGAACGGGCAGGGTGACAAAATTGAGACAGCCAAGACTGGCATTGTCGTGCACACGGTAGTTAACAGTGTTATAGCACAGATCTAGATGCTACACTCACACACACACACACACACACACACCATGCGTGGCAGATTTTGTTACTGGGACGAGGCAAAAAGACGTTATCAAGTTTATTTTTCATATGAATTGACTCTTTAAATGCAACCAATTGAAGACGTACTTGTAAAAACATGTTGCATTTTGGCGAAGTCGAGCCAACCGTTGTCGTATTTTGAGGGGGTAATTAACTTTATAAAATTCGGCAACATGAAAAAAATCGTGCATTATGACAAACCTTGGCCGCGTGCAAATTGGGAGAGACTACGGTACAGTAGTCTCACATTTGATGGCTTTGATCAATCAGCGTGCATTGTGAATACGTTCCTAACACAAGCTTCAGGTTTAGGTAAGCCAGCCGTTATCCACCTTCACCATGTGCAGTAAAGCAGAGAGTTGTAGCAGGACGCAAGTATTCGGTCTGGACAACCCTTCTCATGATGGCTAGGGATTGGGTGGGGGTTTTTTCCAGCATCCTCACCATATGTAAATGGGAGGTGCACAAAGACCTGAGTTTCAACATTTAAATCTGTTGGGGTTTTCTGTTTGGGCATCTTCTAAACCCATACACTGGAAGGTAGAATGGGAACTGATAATGAAAGAAAAGGTTTTTTGTTGATAAGTCACAAGCCATGCAAGTAGAAAAATTTGGAAATTTGGAAAAATCACCGTTATTATGTGATTTATTGATGTACACAAAGTCGTCTAGAGTTGGATAAGTCATATTGGTCGTGGAAAGACATACACATAGGCATTTGAACTCATTCTTGATCTGAGGTAGGCTTACACATAAGAGATTACAGTTTCTTGTTTTCCAGCCATTATTAATAATTCATCCTTAAAGAAAATTTTACTGTGATTTCAAACTCATACGGTTCTGTTTCTCGGGGTGTGGTTTAAAAAATGATTTCTTCTTTGTTTTGTGGTTTAAAAAATGTTCTTCTTGTTTTCAGACGTAGCCGTGGAGATCCAGAGCCGGTGAAAATTTTACTGTGATTTGAAACTCATACGGTTCTGTTTCTCGGGGGTGTGGTTTAAAATGTTCTTCTTTGTTTTCAGACGTAGCCGTGGAGATCAGAGCCGGTGAGAGTTTTGAACATGGTGAATTCCGACATCCTGGGTGGACCTGGTGACAGGAAAAAAGCTCCCAACTATGTTGTCATGTTGACCCGCCGCATGGGCAATGCCGACACAGTTGCTGCCGTTAACAGGCTTAAGGTCAAAGGAACCAGGGTCGTCGGAGTCGGTGAGTGGTCAAACTTTTTACTGTATATGATATCGTTGGTAATGTTTGATCAGTGATCCGCCTTGCATTTTACATTCCAATCTACGGTTGAAAAAATTTTTCTTTTTTTTTTTTTTGCGAGCAAAATCTGCCCCTGGTCCAGGTAGGTGGATCGACACCTAGTCCCATCGGAGACGGACAAATAAAGAGGAGATCCCATGTGCAGATCACAACACTCTGTGCAACTTAAAGATCCCTTGGCTGTTTACAGTGCAGTCTGGGCAAAATTAAAAATCCTACCAAAAACCTCGAGATCACCTTAGTTGTGGATGTGGTTAAATCAAATATCTCTCTCTCTCTCTCTCTCTCTCTCTCTCTTCTCTCAAATCTCTCTATCTCTCTCTCTCTCTCTCTCTCTCTCTCTCTCTCTCTCTCTCTCCTCTCTCTCTCTCTCTCTCTCTCTCTCTCTCTCTCTCTCTCTCTCTCTCTCTCTCTCTCTCTCTCTCTCTCTCTCTCTCTCTCTCTCTCTCTCTCTCTCTCTCTCTCTCTCTCTCTCTCTCTCTCTCTCTCTCTCTCTCTCTCTCTCTCTCTCTCTCCTCTCCCCTCTCTCTCTCTCTCTCCCTCTCCCTCCCTCTCTCCCTATCCCTCCCTCTCCTCTCCCTATCCCTATCCCTATCCCTTCTCTTCTCCTCTCCCTCTCTCTCTCTCTCCCTCTCTCTCTCTCTCTCTCTCTCTCTCTCTCTCTCTCTCTCTCTCTCTCTCTCTCTCCCTCTCTCTCTCCTCTCTCTCTCTCTCTCTCTCTCTCTCTCTCTCTCTCTCTCTCCCTCTCTCCCTCTCTCCTCTCTCTCTCTCTCTCCCTCTCCTCTCCTCTCTCTCTCCTCTCTCCTCTCCTCTCTCTCCCTCTCTCTCTCCCTCTCCCTTCTCCCTCTCTCCTATCCCTCTCCCTCTCCTTCTCTCCTCTCTCTCTCTCTCTCTCTCTCTCTCTCTCTCTCTCTCTCTCTCTCTCTCTCTCTCTCTCTCTCTCTCTCTCTCTCTCCCTCTCTCTCTCTCTCTCTCTCTCTCTCTCCTCTCTCTCTCTCCCTCTCTCTCTCCTCTCCTCTCCCTCTCCCCCTCTCCCTCCCTCCCCCTCCCCTCCCCCTCCCTCTCCCTCTCTCTCTCTCTCTCTCTCTCTCTCTCTCTCTCTCTCTCTCTCTCTCTCTCTCTCTCTCTCTCTCTCTCTCTCTCTCTCTCTCTCTCTCTCTCTCTCTCTCTCTCTCTCTCTCTCTCTCTCTCTCTCTCTCTCTCTCTCTCTCTCATCTTTTTGGGACTGATGTGATCTTTTTGCCTTTGGATCTGTACTTTATCTTTGATATCTTTAGGTTTGTTCTAATTTTCATGACTACTTTCCTTTCTTTTATCACTTATCTTTCATATTGCTAAAATGTGTCCTCTTAAATCTTCCTGAGATCACCAAATCTTTGGGACTGCTCTTATCTTTTATGACTTTAGGACTGTTTTGTTATCTTTTGATGTCTTTGGGACTGTTCTGTTATTTCCTTGTCTTTGGAACTGTTTTGTTATCTTTGATGTCTTTGGGACTGCTCTTATCTTTTATGACTTTAGGACTGTTTTGTTATCTTTTGATGTCTTTGGGACTGTTCTGTTATTTCATTGTCTTTGGGACTGTTTTGTTATCTTTGATGTCTTTGGGACTGTTTTGTTATCTTTGATGTCTTTGGGACTCTTTTCGAATCTTTGATGTCTTTGGGACTGTTTTGTTATCTTTGATGTCTTTGGGATTGTTTGTTATCTTTAATGTCTTCGGGATTGTTTTGTTATCTTTGGTGTCTTTGGAACTGTTTTCTTATTTTTGATGTCTTTGGGACTGTTTTGTTATCTTTAATGTCTTCAGGATTGTTTTGTTATCTTTGGTGTCTTCGGGATTTTTGTTATCATTAATGTCTTTGGGACTGTTTTGTTATCTTTAATGTCTTTTGGGATTGTTTTGTTATCGTTATTGTCTTTTGAACTGTTTTGTTATTTTTATGTCTTTGGGACTGTTTCTTATTTTTGATGTCTTTGGGATTGTTTTGTTATCTTTAATGTCTTTGGGACTGTTTTGTTATCATTGATGATTTTGGGATTGTTTTATTATCTTTGATGTCTTTAGAACTATTCTTATTTTTGATGACTTTGGGACTGTTTTGTTATCTTTGATGTCTTTGTGACTGTTATCTTATCTTTGATGACTGGAACTTTTGTTATCTTTGATGTTTTTGTGACTTTTGTTATCTTTGATGTCTTTGGGACTGTTTTGTTATCTTTGATGTCTTTGGGACTGTTTTGCTATCTTTGATGTTTTTGGGACTGTTTTGTTATCTTTGATGTTTTTGGGACTGTTGTCTTATCTTTGATGACTGGAACTTTTGTTATCTTTGATGTTTTTGGGACTTTTGTTATCTTTGATGTTTTTGGGACTTTCGTTATCTTTGATGTCCTTGGGATTGTTTTGTTATCTTTCATGTTTTGGGACTGTTTTCTTGCCTTTTATGTCTTTGGAACTGTTCTTACTTTTTATGTCTGTGGGAGTTTTTTCTTTTTTTTAATGTCTTTTGGGATTTCTTATCATTTGATGTCTTTTACCACAGGTGTGATGCTCAGCAATAGTGACCGCAAGCTCCTGCAGGCCTCAGTGTCCCAACCCACGGACCAAAACATGTTCTTAGCTAACTCTGTGGATGATTTGGAATTCCTAAAAGCCGACTTTGTCAACTTTGTCTGTGAAGGTGAGCGATTTAATTTGGTTGGTGAATTGCTGTTTTATCTTTGAGTATTCTATTTATTTATGTGTTAATTTGCATATCTATATATATATATATGTGTGTGTGTGTGTGTGTGAGGCTCAGTCAGAATCATCATATAAGCCATTCTTAAAAACTTCGATTCCATTTTGTACATGGCCCTCCCTTTTTCAAATTAAAAAATGAAACCAGATGATAATGTTTTGACTAATTTCTAGCTTTCCGCACAAGAAGCATTTATAAATCCCCTCTCAGGCACTAGAAGATCATTTTAATTTCACTTTGATGAGAGGAAGCTTTGGAGACACTAGACGAGTGTGTGTGTGTGTGTGACTGACCTTGCTGATAACAGACGCTTTGCAATGTGTTAAATTTCAAGTACAAATTTTAAGTTCAAAACTGAGTTTGATCGATGTTATGAAATGACTGACACAAGGGTATGATGTGGGAACGGATATCTTTTCTCTAATGATATCAACCAATAACGCCTCATTGATATCATTATAGCAAAGTTCTGAATGATTACAACAGCTTGTGAGTTAGAATGTATTGGAGCAACAGCTCTATTGAAGTTCTGGATATGGTTTTGAAAAATGACGTCAGATATGGTGGCCGACACAATGACATCAGACACAGAAATTTTCAATGTAGCCTGAAACATTTCTCCACTCTTTAATTTTCACATAGTTTGTGATCGTGTGTTGGTATGTAAAAGACCTATAAACACATTATGAAAATTGTTCCAATATGACCTATCCTTGAAAAACGCTCGGCCATCAGAAATTGGTAGTAGTACAGAAAAATAGAAGTCATCACAAAATGCAATGAGACTTAAATTTCATTTTATTACCATCAACTCTCAGCTTTATAATGATTATAATGGGCGACAAAAAAAATTATAACAAAAGATAAAATAACCAATATTCCAATGACTGTTCTGGGAGAATGACCTTTTGAGAATGGGTCATACCCTTAAAAATATGATGATAAATGCTGTGTAATTTTTGTGTGTGTATGATTGAAAAAGTTTATCCGTAGGGCAAATGTCAGGGCAAAAGATGAAGAGTAAGACTCAAGCGATGTCAGACTCAGGACATTGCACATGAGATGGGGACAGTCGCAACAGGATGTTAGCCGCAAGGCATAAGACTGAGATTGGAATCCAATTGCATTATGGGAGGTGGTGTCCACCAAGGATTCGCCCTATAGAGAAGATGATGTGCGTGGTTGTTTAAAACTGCCTGATCAAAAAAATGTATGATTTGAAGTTTATATATTATTTACGACATTTTATTCTCATCCTACAGGAACAAACTTATGTGATTCAAATCCATGCCAGAATGGAGGAGTATGTGTCAACGGAGGCAAGAGTTACACGTGTAAATGCCCCACAGGCTACGCTGGCAAGAACTGCGATCGATGTACGTAGCCATTTTGGCTTTTAATTTAAATCTTTCATTTCTAAGTGCAAGATAGAAATTGATGAACAGAAGACTATAAAGTTGAAGATGTATTCATTACTAAAGCACACACAGTGACATATCTGACAATGGTGCTTTCTGTGAGTCAAATAGCTGCCATAAGAATTGTTGAATGACTTGTTTTTACTCATACAAAATAGCAACACTGTACCATAAATATATCTACGGGACAGTTCCACCATATCTTGCTGAATTGCTAACGCCCTTATGTTCCGATGATAAGAATTAAGCTCTTCTGCTGACACAATAAAACTAGTAGGCCCTACAGCCCTAAAAGAAGCTAATGACAATAAGTGAAAGATCTTTCAATTTTCGCCCAAAACAAGGGAATAGTCTCCCAAAAGGTCTAAGAGATATTAAATGCCCTCAAACAATCAGGAAAACCCATTTATTTACATTGTAACAATGATTTTTTTAACTCCTCAAATTCTATTCTTTGATATTCTTAATATTTAACATTGAGTGCTTTAAAATCAATGTAATTCATCTTCTTTTTTAAAAAAAGTTTTACATAAGCATCAATCTCTGTTGACATTGACATCATAGTGACACTTTTATTAGCTTCATCATATACATTGAGCTGTTTTTAACAATTTTCTATTTCAATTGAACAAAAGTCCTTTTATTTCACCATTCTTTTTGCTATTGTAAAGCGCTTAGAGCTCAGTACCAACTGATATAAGCGCTGAATAAATGCTATGTATTATTGTAATTATTATTAGTAGTTGTAGTATTAGTATTATTATTATTAAAGGACTTTAATGTTCCTGTTAATGTTGATTTTCTTTCTTTTCAATCACAGCTTGTGATGACAGGGCAGATGTGGTGTTTGTCATTGATTCCAGCGGAAGTGTGGGCTTTGATAGTTTCCGTCGCATCAAGGAATACATGCATTACGTGGTAGATAACTTCAACATTGGCCCAGAATCTACCCAAGTTGGTGTCGTGACATTCAGTCAGAACAGCCGTGCCGATATCTACCTCAATGATTACCAGGTAACGTACACCAGAATGATTTTGGTTTTGAGCCATAGAACTGTGCCGAGCGATTGATGATTCCATGAGTTTTTCTTTCCGTTATGTGACCATTTATAGCAGTAATGATTAACTCAGAGAGAAAACTAAGAGAAGAAATCAACCAGAGAATCCAAAATATAACCATATAGGAAAGGCATTTGTAGGTAAACAAGAATTGTCAACAAAAACCAAAATGGCAGTATACAAAACAGTTTATTGTCCTACTCTCCTCTATGGCAGTGAAACCTGCACCTTAGACAGTAGGGAATACATTAGAGTGCAGGCCACCGAAATGAAATATTTAAAAAGAGTAGTAGGGAAAACTAAAAGAGACAAAATCAGATACACAACAATAAGAGATCAAACCAAAGCAGATAGCATAAAAACTAAGATAGAAATGAATCAACTGAGATGGTTTGGGCATGTTAACAGAATGAATGACAATAGAATAGCTAAATCAGTATACAGTGCTAAAGCTCAAGGTAAAAGACCAAAAGGCAGACCTCAAAGAAAGTGGGAAGAAGGTATAAAAGAGGCATTAACGCAAAGAAATTTAACTTTGACGGAAAGAAACAGAAAATGTCAGGACAAGGCTGCCTGGAGAAAGATCATTTCGGGCATCTAAAACCCATACACCGGAAGGTAGAATGGGAGCTGATAAAGAAAGAAAAAAAGATTTATTTAGCGCTTATACATAGAAACGCTCTTAGCGCTTTACATTGTCAATAATCCACAATTGAGTCAATTGACAAGTTCACAAATATGCCTCTCGAAAAAAATGTTTCTTCAACATTTTCTTAAAGGAAAAAATGTTTTGATTGTTCTTGATGGCAGTTGGAAGAAAGCTTCCAGATTTTAAGTCCATTGAATGAAGGCTCTCCTACCTATTTTTGTGTTTGGAATAGGTGTGGTAAGGAGGAATGTACTCTCTGACCTCAGAGGACGTGGTGGATGGTAGGAATGTAACAATCTCAGCAAAGATATTCAGCTGTTCCATGTAATGAGTTGAATACAGTACATGCGATCTTACATTCAATGTGTTTATAAACTGGGAGCCAGTGAAGGTTGTTCAAAGTGACATGATGTGGTGTCTTGATTTCATTTTGTGACAACATGGGTGCACTGATTTTTGAGTTTTTGGAGATATTTCATTTTATGAGTTGGGATGTTGTAAAGTAGAACATTGTAGTAGTCGAGATGACTGATGACAATTGCTTGCACCAACAATTTGGTCGTTTCTTCATCTAACTACTGACCAATTTTGCGGATACATCACAGGTTTATGTAGCATTTCTGTTTAATTTTGTTAATGTGCTCAGTCCATTGATAGAGTTTGGTCAAAGGGAAAACTAGATTTCTGACAGATCCACTGGCTTCGATGGTATTTTTGCCAATAAGAATGTTGTTAACAATAATTTTCTGAACAGTGTTCTTTGAGCCGGAATGGAGACGATGAAAAAATAAATTAATGATAACTGCAAGTAACAGAAAAGTGAGAGTGTGATCAAGCAAAGAAAGAAAAACATGAAAGTCAAGTTAGAAAGAAAGAGAAGAAGACATATTATCCGAGAAAACAAAGTAAAGTAAAGTTCCTTCAAGGGCCTTAAGGCCTATAGAGCCGGAACTTATCCCGGTTTCTATAGCGTGAAGTAAAGCAGGACAATAACCACCTCCTGGACGCTAGTCTGATGCAGGTTTTATTCCCAAGCTAGTGCATGTACCCATTTGCAGCTGGGTCGAGTGGGAAAAATGCGTGTTACGTGTCTTTTCCAGGAACACAAACATCGAACCTGGCTTTGCTAGGATTCAAACTCAGGACCTCATGATCCCCAGTCCGGCAGCCTAACCGTGCTGCAACCACCACCACATCTGAAAAAATAAAGAAGAGGTTAATTTTAAAGGCAGTGTTTTGTCGTCTTGATGCAAAATACCTGGATACATAACCAATAACATCACCATGTAAAACCTTCAACACAAAACAATTGGGTCGAAAACTGAGATCATTGTAGCAAATTTTAAAATTGTCACCATTTCAAGTTCATTTTGTGGCCCATCAAATGAGTCAGTTCAAATATATTAAGCACTCTATCCTGTAAATCAAGTGCTGTATCCTGGAAGTAATCCATCCTGGAAGTACTCCATCCTATTTCGTTTTACCTTGTAACAGGACAAAGCAAGCCTACAGTCAGCTATTTCAGGAATCACCTATGAGTATGGCAATACCAACACAGCCTCTGGCCTCAAGCTGGCCAGGACCGGCATGTTCTCTTTTACTAGAGGCAACCGAATCGAAGTCCCTGATTTCAGTAAGTAAACTTAGAAACCTACACACAATTTTGTTATGTATTGTTTATTAAATAGTCCTCTAAGTTGGGCGGTTTTAGTGGGGTTGAGAACCTGTACAAAGCACCATGTTCCAAAAACTATCACCAGAGGGTCAAACTCAGGACATCGAAGCAGCACAGGACGGGGTTTCGTAGGTCAAGCTCAAGAACTTGAAGCAGCACAGAGGATCGAAATTAAGAGCCCTGAGTCATTGGGAATAGGGGCACATTCTCACACCGTCTTGAAACCCGTCAACACAATGGCTTCTATTCAGATTCAGTGAAAGTAAAGGCGGGGTGGAAAGCAATAGCAAACTACCACACTATGCCATATGCCCAGAAAATCAGGATTCTACTACTGATCACACATCTCTCACTCTCAACATTGAGTATGGATACCTTATTTACTTTATTCTTTGATAAACCAATTAACTAGAGTTTCAAAGCAATAACCTTGCCATTATTAACATTTAATGTAAAGCATAAAATACAGTTAGTGATTATGTTGAAGTCTAGTCCCTAAATCTTTCCTCTTTCCGTCACGTTTCTGCCAGTGATTGTCATCACTGATGGCCTTCCAACGTGAACCATGAGGACACTATTCCGAGGCCGAAGCAGCACGTCGCCAGGACATTCATATCTTTACCGTGGGCGTGGGAGTTAGTGAGCGACACGAGTTGGACGCCATAGCCAGCGAACCGATTGACAAGAACGTCTGGACCATTGATACTTGGGATCAGCTCTGGGACATCAGTGGATCTCTCATTGATAAGACTTGCCGAGGTGAGACTAGGATAACACTGCTGCTGCTACAACTTTAGTGATACACTACTGCAAACCTACTGCTAAAAGAGCGGATTTGTGTGCGTGTTTTGAGAATGTACACTTTTGTTGTTGTTGAGATTGTACGCTTTGTGAGCTTGGGTCTCCTGTTTATATTAAGTTGTATTACCTCCTCCCCCCCCCCCCTTTGATAGTGATGACAATTATTATTTTTGTCGTTGTGTTGTTGTCATTACTGTCATTGTAATGATTATTCAAATAGTAAATAAAAAGTTGGATAATGGACTGTACAAATCCCTCTCTTTGATTGGGACAGACAGTCTTTTCCTTTTCTTTGGTGAGGTGAAACAAAACATGACGCCGAGCATTGAAGCATTTGAGAGCATTGTGCGTAAGACAGATCCTATCAGGCTGGAGTACTGTATGCTCCCCAGGGAGTTGAGAAGGACTTTTGATGCAATGGCCTGCGGGGGTGGGGGGGATAAATGATGTACAGTCAGTTAGCCTGCGCTTGTGCGGAGACACAGACTATAAATACATGTTTTTTTTTTTTATCTTCATCCTGTGATACTGAAAACAGTTTTTGTTTGCACTGACAACAGTTTATAAGAGCTGAAAATAGTTTGGGTATTTTTTCTTTTACTCCTTTCTCTGTTTTAAATGGTTTGGCCAGTTTGTTGCTCTGTTTCTCTTCCCACATTTATTTTGTCATATTCTTCGTTTATATGCTTTGGGGGGGGGCGGGGGATTCTGTGTATATTATAAATATTGCAAAGATGAGAGAATTTTACATACCGGTAGATGTTTTTGAGCAATTCGCACACAAAAATCTCTTATGTCTTCATCTAATTCAGTGTCCCAAACTCTTCCATCCTTTCCCCACTTTCGTTTCTCCTCCCTCAGACAAAGGAGTATGCAGCGACAACTTGTGTCAAAATGGTGGCACCTGCGTACCAGGTATTGGAGAATACACCTGCAGGTGTCAACCTGGATTCCTTGGAAAGCACTGTGACGTTGGTAAGTGACTTGACCACTGCGTTGAAAATGGGCACTTACCAAAAGCTTTGGCTCTCTGTGATAGCCATGGAGACAAAGTAAAGTCAAAAGGTTGGTGTAGGCAGTGCATGGCCCACCATGTCAAAGTCAGATGCCCCATCTTCTTTCTTTTTTATCTTCTTAATATGCTGAGCCTGAGGCAGGCATTGGTGACCATGGATCTCCATTCTTCTCTCTCTCCTTTGAGGATCTGATGAAGCTGGTGTTGCTGGTGTTCCTACTTATGTCTCAGTTCTTAACATTTTGTTTGTATGTCGTTCTTTGCTTTCCTCTGCTTCGTTCCCAAGATCTTTCCTAACATGCTTAGTCGCTCTGTCTAGTCCTCCATTCCTGTTTATACATCCAGTGAATTTCAGTTGCCTCATAGAGGTGGGTAGTTGGCGGACGTTGCTGGTAGGTCCTGCTTCCTTCCTTTTTTCTTTTTCTTATCTTTCATCTTGCTGTTTCCTCTTAATTCACCCTGAGGTTCGTCATATCTGGTAGATGGGGTAAATTTTAAACCATCAAAGCTTGTGACGATGGTGCTATTTCATCTCAATTCACCTTAAGACCATCACACATTCTTGATGGGTTTCATTCTAAAGAAATTGAAGGTTACTTTGAAAATCGTATTCATTTAACTTTGGTCCTCATTTTCATTTTTGCCTTTTTTGGGGGGTTTTTTTTTTTAAACAGAGCCCCAATACCATTAAACTTCTTTGTGGGGTTGTTTTACAGAATGCTAGTGTATTGTCCTGTTCCACTTTACATTATAGATACCGGGATAAGTTCCGGCTCTATTAGCCATAACGACAAACGGCCATGGGAGAACTTTACTTAATTTTTTCTTTTGCCTCCCAGTTTGTCTTTCCACTTCACTTCTACCGTGTCCCTTGCTTTCTTTACTGCCGTTAAGATTACTATGAAGTTAGTGCCAAATATTTCACATTATACCTTCTGTGTGTGTGTGTGTGTGTGTGCACGCGCGTGCGTGCACATTTCCTTTCACTTTACCTTCTAGTTGGTTCTTCCTTTTTGTCTTAGTACAGCGGGCGGCTGGCGGGAACTGCTGGTAGGTCCTACTTCTTTCCTGTCCTTCTTTGACTTATCTTTCATATTGCTGTTTCCTCATAATTCACCTTGAGATTACTGCAATGGTGGATGGGGTAAGTTTCAAAGAAACAAACAAAAATGTTCTAGTACATGACACAGCATTGCCATTGAAAGGTTTAGATCTCTTTAGCATGCAAACTGTGAGGGTTGGGAGGTGCAGCTGGCAGGTAGGTCCTACTTCTTTATGTTTCACTCTTTACGGCTCTTCCATCTTTCTGTTTCTTCTTAATTCTTGCTCAGATCACCACATATGGTGATTTTGGTAAATTGTAATGCAACATGCAAGCAAATCCATCTTTATAGTGACATATTAAATTGATTTCATTTTTACTTGTCATGTGTCTATGGGGACTGGGTAGATTTTAATCAAACCAAAACCCAAAAGTATGCAGATTTGTTATTTTTGGCGCCTGTTTCTATTTGTTACTTATTTCTTTATCAGTACCCGTTCTACCTTCCAGTGTATGGGTTTAGATGCCCTCTATTTGTTACTTATTTCTTTATCAGTTTCAGTTCTACCTTCCAGTGTATGGGATGCCCTCTATTTGTTATTTGTTTCTTTATCAGTTCCAGTTCTACCTTTGTTATTTATGCCCTCTATTTGTTATTTGTTTCTTTATCAGTTCCAGTTCTACCTTTCCAGTGTATGGGATGCCCTTATTTGTTATTTGTTTCTTTATCAGTTTCAGTTCTACCTTCAGTGTATGGGTTTAGATGTTGTTTCTTTATCAGTTTCAGTTCTACCTTCCATGGGTTTTGCCCTCATTTGTTACTTATTTCTTTATCAGTTCCAGTTCTACCTTCCAGTGTATGGGTTTAGATGCCCTCTATTTGTTATTTGTTTCTTTATCAGTTCCAGTTCTACCTTTCCAGTGTATGGGTTTAGATGCCCTCTATTTGTTATTTGTTTCTTTATCAGTTTCAGTTCTACCTTCCAGTGTATGGGTTTAGATACCCTCTATTTGTTACTTATTTCTTTATCAGTTTCAGTTCTACCTTCCAGTGTATGGGTTTAGATACCCTCTATTTGTTACTTATTTCTTTATCAGTTCCAGTTCTACCTTCCAGTGTATGGGTTTAGATGCCCTCTATTTGTTACTGTTAGAAAAGCCTTAGCTAAAGCCCAACTCCAACTGTGTCTACAGATTGCTCCTTCAGGAAAGATATTGTCCTCATCCTCGATGCCTCTGCCAGCGTGGGACCCAGCAACTTCAAGAAGATGGTCAAATACGTCATCTCACTGGTGAAGCCTGACCGTTGGTGGACAGGATCATCGGTTCTCTCTCCTCACCTACAGCACGGATGTCAAGATTATCTTCAGCTTCAACCGTTACAACACCGCAGAGCAAGTAGTCCAAGCTATGCAGACAACTCCGTACACCGCTGGATCCACCAATACTGCTGGAGGACTACGTCAGGCCATTGAATTGTTTAATCCAGGTAAGAGACCAACAAGAGATAGCACAATGATTTAAAAATATAGATATAAATTGATTTTTGTAAAAATATAGATATAAATTGATTTTTGTAAAAATATAGATATAAATTGATTTTGTAAAAATATAGATATAAATTGATTTTTGTAAAAATATAGATATAAATTGATTTTTGTAAAAATATAGATATAAATCAATATAAATATAAAAATAAACATGGCCAATAAACAAAATACTGAAAAGTTATTACGCTCAATTCATAATGATGATGACAATTAACATTACAAAATGGCAAAGAAACCAAAAAAATTCTTTGTACAAAGAGACATGAAACTATTTAAACATTACAGTGAAAGAAGTTATCTTTACCGGTTTATCTAGCTCTAGGATATAGCCAGAATCTAACTCTATTTTTATGCAGTCAACAAAGTCACCAAATTTGATTTCACATCACTGTCAGTGTTGTAAGTCATTTGTTATGGTTGTGCACTAGATGTTATAGTGGGTTCAATCTAAAACCTGACCTCTCAGTCTCAGCTTTTCTGCTCACTAAGCTACACGTTTTGTGAAGCTGCTCTTTACGTGTAGTGTCTGAAGATGAATAATAAATGTTACCACATTATGCATTATGTCACTGTTCAATGGAACGGGTAATATTGCTTGTTATGTTTATAGCTTTGTCTTGTCAAAGCACTTAGAGCTCTTATGTGCGTAGATATCGTTATAGAAATGTACTTAACATATTATGTGTGTGACTTGTGTGTTTACTGTGAATAATAATTATTGAAAAGAGAGAAAACATGAAGCCTTTATATATGCTCCTCACAATAGTTGCCTGCCTGTCTTCCCTCACCGAGTTTAAAATTGGCTTCCCTTGCACCAATTTTCTCTCTATTCTCTCCAAGCCCTTGTTTTTCAACCTAAGACGTAAGTCTATGGTAATGTTAATGTATAACATCTATCTCTCTTTACATCTGTCTGTTTTGTCGGTCCGTTTTAATTATCTGTCTGTCTATCTATCTAATTATTTATCTGTTTATCTACATATCTATAGATAGAAAGATGGACAAGAATAATATTAATAATAAAAGTGGACATTTATAGTGTGCAGCTTTTCCAGCGAATAAGGAGGCTTTGGGTGCAATTTCACTAAAACGGAGCAAAAATCACATAATTCTATTCTTAACATCAAAATGGGGTCGAAAAAATGCGTTTTAAAGTTTCGATTAAAATCAGTTAATGAGGACGACTGTTTAATGCTGGCTGGCAGTTTGTTCCAAGTGGCGACACCAAAATGAGCAAACATTCGATGGCCAGCCTGTAGTCGAGTTCTTGGTATTCGTAACATCAGGCGGTCGTCAGATGACCGTAAGCATCTGCCTGGTACATATGACGTAAGCAACTCCTGGCGATTTGTTGACGCAGATATAATATGTATATATGGAGATTACAGAAACTCACTTTAAAAAATCTGAATCATCACTCACGGCAGGTGTAAACTTCAATTAAAACTAATATAAATCTCTTTCCAGGTTATGGAGACAGACCTAATGTGGACGACGTGGTCATTCTCTTCACTGATGGCCAGAGTAACATCAACTACTGGGACACAATTCCTGCCGCTGTCGATTTGAAGGCACTGAATGCCAAGGTCATCACCATCGGTATTGCCCTGAAGAACTTTGATGAAATCAATCAGATCGCCTCCAGTGCCAATGATGTCTTCCGGGTAAGTTTTCATCATTTATAGTTAGATAGATAGAGATAGCTAGATAGACAGATAAACGAACAGATAAATTAGAAAGAGAAAATGAGAGAGAAGAGAAACAGAGAGAGGCCTATAACAAACAACTTTAAGTTCCTTCAAGGCCATTACGGCCCATAGAGCCAGTGCTTATCCTGGTTTCTATTGCATGAAGCGGAAGAGATGATAATGATCACCTCCTGGACATGACACTAGTCTGATGCAGGTTTTTAATCCCAAGCTAGTGCTTGTACCACTGATGATTTAATTCACTGATTGGTTACTTGAAGGCTTCTCGTTTGTCTCCTCTTCCTGTTTCATATCAACTCATAGGACCAACACTCAATCCTGAACTTCGTTTTATGTTTCATTGTTTACTGCACTTTGTGTATTTAAATCTTATTGCCTGTTTTTTTATGTCCGCCTACCTGTATATACAGTGGAACCTCTCAGTAGATCGTAAAATTATCCCGATCAGGTGGGTTTCCCAATTACCTAGGGACCAAGCGTTGTGGTTTCCCCTCAACAGTTTGAGGTACTTAAGGAGGGGGGGGGGTCCTGGAGTGAACATTTTCCCATTTGTTTCTATCAATTTAACTTATGTATGGGTATAATGGGCATGGTGTACTGAGTTCAAATATGCCGTTGTTCTTTTCCTGACGCTTCCGGTTGCCATGGAATCGGTGGCCATCTTGGATTTTGCCTCCAAATTTCAATATCGATAGGCTTATTTTATTTTTCAACAAATAACTTGGCACACACCTTATTTGATACAATATCTAAATTTCATTAGATCGATTTTTGTTTTATTAGCAATTTATATTCTTAAACACGTCTACCACTGACGCAGGTGTAATAAATAATTGTTTGACAAGGAAACCAAGGAAACCAAAATTTGATAACTAGTGAGTGTTGGAAAAAATAAATATGGGGAAAAGGGTGATCATGATTATAAATGCAAGCCTGTGAAAAATTGTCCCGATTAACCGAAGATCGGAGAGGTAAAATATGTAGAAAAAATTCTGTTCACTGGGATTTCTTCCAGATTCGCCATGTTTCCCAATTCCCCAGTTTCCCAATTAGAAAGGTGCCACTGTGTGTGTATATATATATATATATATGTATATAATCTTTCCTTGTACAATGATTTATCTTTCATTTAATTTATGTTTCTGATAATTTATCAGTAACATGATTATTGAATGACTTTGCTTATCTTTTTCCCCTAGCTTCATGATTTATTTTCACTTATGTTTCTGATAAATTATCGACACGATTATTGAAAGATGTTTGTTATCTTTTTCCCCAGGTGGATTCCTTCGAGGACCTTGAGACAGTCGAGGAGACATCGTGAGAGGATCTTGCTCAAAAATGAACCAGCACCATAATTGGAGTAACTCTTCGTTATTCTGACCGAGCTTCATCACAAGGGCCAGCACTCTTATTGCACTGTTGTTTGGGACGGTGGAGATTCTTTTTGTTTTATTCCTGTTACTCTTTGTTAGTTTCTTTGTTTTTGTTTCAAAGCTAAATTGTTCCAATGTTATGATTGCACCCTTGTGTTCTTTGACTTGGCAAATCTGAATATCCTGTTATTTCATTGCGGCTCATGATCACGATCATACCAAAGGCTTCAAGTTGATGTTGTCGTAGAATTCATTCGCTGCCTTGCTTTTCTTGAGCTTTAGCCTGCCCCCTTTCTATATATATATATATATATATATATATATATATATATATATATATATATATATATATATATATATATATATATATAAATATATAATCTATTCAAAATCTGTAAGTGGTTGTGCTTGTGTGTATGTGTGTGTATGTGTGTATGAGCTATATGTATGTATAGAAAAGATAGGGAAAAATACACATATACATTTAATACTAGGAGCTTGAATGAATGGTGTGAGGAGAACAGCAGTGTTTGTGTATTTTCTTACTTCATTTTTTTTTAAGCTTTTTTATATGCATATATATATATAAACATTCATGGACAAACATTATATTTCATACCTCCTTTTCTTTCTCATTGTGTGTAATCTATTATCATTCTCTCGGCCGTTCTATCAGAGATCAGGTTTTTACTTAGTAACTGTCACTTAATTAAAGTCAATTATTTATTAGACATTTTTTTTATTTATATCGTCTCAAAGAATTTTTCCAGAGTCAGTTGAGTATTATCCTTTTTTCTTTTCATTTTCTCTTTCTGATACTGTTTCCAGATTGCCTCAGACCCTGAAAATGGGGAAAATACCCTGATAAAGAAAATAGCAATTTTGCTCTAGATAGCATGGGGGGGGGGGGGGGGGGGGGATCACTATACAGTGCATTATCTTTTTGCTTATCTACCAAGGACGAAAATTTGATTGGAGAAGGAAAATGGTTAAAGGTCATCATGGATTGCCTTTTTCATGTAGTATTTTGGCTTTCTTTGGATGGAAAGTGCTAGCTAGGAAAGCAAATTGTGCAGCCTAGGACCGATGCTGGGAATGATGTTGATTTAATATCTTGACCAAATTTGAGTTAGTATCCTTATCTGGGCTGCAATGGTCAAGGAAAGTTGGAATTATCACCTAGTAATGATGTGGAAGAAAAAGAAAAGTTAGTGAGAATATTGTGGGACTGTGGCAACTGTGGATGAGTTCACATTGAAGATTTTTACTATTTTTTTGTCTTCTTTCCATAATCTGTCCTTTGTCATTTGCTCTTTCTGTAATAAATAGCCAAGAAATGTACTCTAATACACCCGCATCCTTTCATTTACTGAGGAAGAAAGAATAAGCTAGTCTAAGAGGCTTAAGATTTTTGTGATGCATCATCATGGAAAAGCTGAGTTGAGAGAGAATCATGTGAATCTTTAAAGAGCTCATGACATTGAAATAAAATGTTGTCTCATTAGCTTGATTTGGTTTTTTATTTCACTAAATGGCAACTGTTTGTGATGTTTGGGTTTTTGTTTTAATTATGATTGTGTGTGTGTGTGTTGGGGGGTTGTATTTAATTTGAAATTTTGGGGTTTTAGGAAACCAATAAACATAATAAATTAAGACTTAACCATTATCATTGTCTGTGATACAATGAAACCTCTCTAATCGGAAAGTCTCGGTCGATTGTAAAAATCGTCCCGATTTGCCGGAGCTAAGGATTTTGGTTTTCTATTTGCAATTTGAGGTACCTAAGCAAAATTAAACGAACAAGTAGTCACAGGACCAGTTGATCAATGCGAAGATGGCATTCAGCAATGATGTCCATCACACTGACAATCGATCTTCCTTAAAAGGTAGAAAGATAAGACACGTAATCAAGAAGGCATGGTGGGTCGTTAAGTCTCCTCTCGTGTCCACCTTTGCGATTGTATAAGGCCGGCAATAGAAGACAATGACAGTGCACAAGTTTCTAGGCGCCGCCCATGTCAACACCGTACTGTATTGTTAGGTGGACAGGCAAGGCATGGCTCGATGCCTGCTTTCACACCTTAATGGATGTCCGACTTATGGTCGTCGTGGACTGGCACTTGCGACATTATCCAATTGATGCCTTACCAAAATGGCATTAGAGAATATGAAAATGAAAATCTCATAGATTTTTTATTGGTAGGAAGGAAGAATTTATATGTCATTCAATTGTCCCAATGAATTGAACAGAGGAAATCAATAAACATGATAAATTAAGACCGAACTATTATCATTGTCTGTGATATTAAATGGGACAATAAAAAAAATTGTCTCAAGACGGGTGTAGACTTGCGAAAGGTTGGGACATGGAATGGCGCCTTGCCATACCCAACAATAAGTTCCCGGTTACGGACAATACTGAAAACAAGGGAAGACGGAGGTGTGGACGGTCAAAGAACAGGGGGCCAGATATCAAAATAAGCTGCTAAATACATTTATTTTGAGTAAATTTTTAAACCCAAATATGGAGCTGTGGAGCGTTCAGAAAACAAGAGCAAAATTTTCAAATATGCTGCAAATACGTCTTATATTCAAATGACCAACAGAAACAAGAGCATGGTTGTGGAATGCTAAAAACACCAGTAGAAAAATCACAAAATGATATTCAAATATACTATTCAACAAACAGAAGAGCAGGAAGCGTTATGCTTAAGAATGAGGGAGCAAATTGTCAAATACATGTACTGGAATTATCTAACAAACCTGACATGTACTGGAATTATCTAAACAAACCCTGACATACTGAATTATCTAACAAACCCTGACATGTACTGGAATTATCTAACAAACCCTGACATGTACTGGAATTATCTAACAAACCCTGACATGTACTGGAATTATCTAACAAACCCTGACATGTACTGAATTATCTAACAAACCCTGACATGTACTGGAATTATCTAACAAACTCCTGACATGTACTGGAATTATCTAACAACAACAAACCCTGATGTAAGGTTGTACAGTGTAGTTTGTTGTTAGATTGTGGTTACCCTTTTGTTGTTTGGGGGGAGGGAGGGTGTTTTGGTTTTATGTTTTTCTTGGTTGTTTAGGTTTGGGTTTATTTAGTTTGGGTGTTTAGTTGGGGATTTTTCTGGAGATGGAGCCTGCTCAATCTGTTACTAGTGTTACTCCGAGTGGGGGGGTGGGGGTGCGTGAGACACAGAAGCAGCTATCCATGAAGACAAAGATTGGCAAGGCAGAGGTAGCTTTCATTATAAATCAGATTCAGAAGACTAATATTTGACAGGGCAGTAATATTTTATACAAATACAAAATTGTTTCACTCTAAAGTATGTCAAGTCAATCCTCCTACACGCAAATGAAATATGAAATATACATGTAAGGCCATTGACATCGTCCAAAACCTGCAGCAACAAGCTACGGAGGTGATTTATTAAACATTGATTTTAAAGATTTGATTTTGATTTACCCACAGCCACAACTAAAGGTGATTTCGGGTTTTTGGTAGGATTTTACATTTAGCCCGGACTGCCCTGTAATCAGCTACAGGATCTTTAACGTGCAAAGAATGTTGTGATCTGCACACGGGACCTCCTTTATTATTGCCCTCAGATTTGACTAGGTGTCGATCCACCTATCTAAACCAGAGGTAGATTTTACTCACAAAAAACTCGAAAAAAGTTTTCAACCGTTGGGGGGGGTTCGACCCACTACCTTTGGGTTGAAAGGCCGCCAGTTTTCACGTCAGAACAGGACAGAATAGAACAGAAATGAAAACTAGTCAATTTTACCCCGTTTAAAAATATTATGCATTGGTAGAGACAATTATGTCACACCTACAAAAAATCACTTGACTTCAGCGTTATGGGAAGAAAAAAACAACCAGTAAAGTTCCTTCAAGGCCATTATCGTACGGCCCATAGATGACTGAGCTTATCCTGGTTTCTGTATCGTGACGTGGAGCAGGTGATAACAAAATTACTTCTGGACATGACGCTAGACTGACACAGGTTTTTACTCCCTCGTTAGTGCTTGTACCCCTTTGCACCTGAGTCAGTGGGGGAAGACACGTGTAAGTGTATTTCCCAGTAACGCAATGTCGAAACTAGCCTTGAAAGGATTCGAACCCGGAACCTCATGATTCCAAGTCCAGCAGCTTCACCACTCGGCCACCGGTGCCAAAGCTTAACGAACAGAGCAGTACATAACTTAATGAAAGGTGGAAGGGTTGGAGCGACTAGCGTAGTGACATAACGATAACAATACCTTAGTCTACACTGATCCAACTTCTCCGTTTGTCGTAGTGAGGTCGGTTGTATTGTAGTGATATTTGGGTGGATTTATTCTTTATTCCATTGGAACTGGCACCGATAATACATGTATTGAACTTCAATGGGGGGGGGGAGACGGTTTGTAATGACGTCATGGTTGTTGTAGAGAAGTGAATTTTCTTCCCAGTCCTTTTCAGCCTACACTAAACAGTCAACGGATGGATTGATATTTTTTCTTTCCATGGTCTAAAGTTTAAGCTGACGATTGGTTTAAAAGATAACTGTGCACACTAACTAAGTCACGCCAGACGACCTATTTTGATAACAAACGTACTAAGGTAATTAAGTAAGCCAGACGACCTATTTTGATAACAAACGTACTAAGTACTAAGTAAGCCAGACGACCTATTTTGATAACAAACGTACTAAGTACTAAGTAAGCCAGACGACCTATATTGATAACAAACGTACTAAGTACTAAGTAAGCCAGACGACCTATATTGATAACAAACGTACTAAGTACTAAGTAAGCCAGACGACCTATATTGATAACAAACGTACTAAGTACTAAGTAAGCCAGACGACCTATATTGATAACAAACGTACTAAGTACTAAGTAAGCCAGACGACCTATATTGATAACAAACGTACTAAGTACTAAGTAAGCCAGACGACCTATTTTGATAACAAACGTACTAAGTACTAAGTAAGCCAGACGACCTATATTGATAACAAACGTACTAAGTACTAAGTAAGCCAGACGACCTATTTTGATAACAAACGTACTAAGTACTAAGTACTAATAGAGTATGCCTTCGTTTGCTAGGCCCTAGTCTTGCGCTTGTGTATCATTACAACAGTCTACACCATGTGAGCGTCTATGACTGAAGTGATGTAGTTAGTTCGCGCACACACCAATGAAAATAAAAAGTGGGGGAAGGGGGGGGGGGGGGGTAAATAATTTGTTGTCAAACGGTTGTATATGTATTGAACTACGGATGCAGTGATTTTTTCTTTCTGCTTCCCCAATGACTTCACTTCGACTATTGAACAGTCAACGTTGACGATCATTTTCACTACAAGCGTTGTCGACTATTGAACAGTCAACGTTGTCGCTGAACCGTCGTAGTGCTGTGACTGCTTGTAATCACGACGTCACGTCTGGTTCAAACCCCGTGCCTGGCACAGCTGTGGGGGGGGGGGTGGGGGGGGGTTCACAACGTTGTACTCTTAGGAGAGAGGTACTTCCTCTACTTTACTTTTCTCCTTGACTCAGGTGTGAATGAGTACCCAGCTATAAGCAGAGAAAAAGATCTTGTTAGAGTGCTAGTACGAATGGCCTCACAGGCTGTTGTACTGTATGCCCCCCCTTCTGAGAGTTGAGAAGGACTTGAAATGAAATGGAATGGCCTGCTGGGGATATATGATGTACAGTCAGTGAGCCTGCACTTGTGCGGGGATACAGAGTATACATCCATTTTCCTCTGTTGTCTTTTTTTTCCTCTGACGATCGATTGCAAACAGGTGAAATGTCTTACCTTCATTTCTGGTACAACGACGACATCTAATTTTGGTGATAACGAATCTCACACCAGAGTACTTTTTTTTTTTTTTTTTTTTTTTTTGGGGGGGGGGGGGGGTTGTTAGGTGCGATTTATTGATTTATTTATTTTTTACTTGATTACTTTATTTCAATTTAGTAATTTATTCATTCATTTATTTATCAATTATTTATTTATCTATTTATTATTGATTGCCTCTTTTTTCATTCTTTCTCTTATTTATTTATTGTTTATTCATTATTTATATTATTATTTGTAGATTCTTTGATATTGTATTTATTTGTTGTTTCAGTATTTTCAAGTTCTCACGTTAATGTCACGACTAGTCAGATATTAAAAATCTGCATGGATTGGAAAACAGATTAAATTGTTTCGTTGTGTTTCAAATCAAAATATCAACTTAGATCAGTCCCTTATATACGGCAAGAAATACATCGCAACCGTATTGTTATCATTATTGCTCAAGGTAAATAACACTAACAGCACGTGCGTCCGCCGATTGTTCTGTCTGATTGACTGTCTGTTTGTCTGTCTGTTTGACTGTCGCTGCTCTCTCTCTCCTTCTCTCTCCCTCTCTCTCTCTCTCTCTCTCTCTCTCTCTCTCTCTCTCTCTCTCTCTCTCTCTCTCTCTCTCTCTCTCTCTCTCTCTCTCTCTCTCTCTCTCTCTCTCTCTCTCTCTCTCTCTCTCTCTCTCTCTCTCTCTCTCTCTCTCTCTCTCTCTCTCTCTCTCTCTCTCTCTCACACACACACACACACACACACACACACACACACACACTCATCCATCGTTTCCTTTCCCCCCAAAATGGCTATACCTTCCCAAGTTATCGTATTGCCAGTTTTTATAGTTAGAACTATAATTCAAATTTGGGTAGACGGCAGGGAGGGTGGGCGGTATGCAGAATTGGAAAACAAATCTTAATCGTCATTTTCCTTTTTGTTGTTGTTGTTGTTGTTTTTGTCTCTTTGCTTTCAATGTACTTTTAGATAACCCGTGACCTAAGACCTAGAGTGATAACATTCAGAATATCGAACTAGGCGACTGTGAAATGTAATAAACATTAGTATTTCTCAGCATGATATTAAATTTATAGATCTATTATCTAAATTATCATAGTCAAAGTCCAAGGCACTGCGCGGTTGATTTCTAACACAAACGTCAAACTACAAATGTTCACATTAATTGCCGTTTTACAAATAGATCAGCGATAATTAAAAGATGCCATTCTTCTAGGTTAGTTGACTCTACACAGGCCTTCAAAATCCTTTGCGGGGGTGCGTGTCGCTCGGATAACAGATGGAAATACATTGAGGCCTGGAGGTAAGCTGTTTAATATGTTGTTAGGCTTATATAATAAATCGGTTATGTTCAATCATAATTTCTACCATAATGATGATGACTGTGTAGTTCATGAATTGGCAGTCGCCGTGCTGGCAATACAGTCAGTAACGTGGTGTCGTTGGCTAGCGGGTAGGTTGTCGGACTTGGAATCGGGAGGCCGGGCAGTGGACAGGTAATCCACCTGTATGGGGAGTAGATGACCCCGCCCTCCACGAATCTCCTGCTGCCTTGCAGGCAGGTCTTGGCTGATCAAAGGCTATGGGAGTTAACCCTGAAAGAAAAAACAACCTGCTGCCTTGCAGGCCGGTCTTGACTGACTAAAGGCTAAGGGAGTTAACCCTGACAGAAAATAACAACCTGCTGCCTTGCAGGCTGGTCTTTAATGACTAAAGGCTAAGGGAGTTAACCTGACAGAAAGGAACAAGGCCTGGTAGGTGGCCTCCAATGTGGCAGCCCCACCATCTACCGTGGGTACAGTGGGCTAATCCCCTGCTTATCCAAAACAACCTGATTCAAAGTAATATATACAATGATATACCCGGCTGGAACTTTCAGACGACTCTGGAAAAGAACACAGACTGTGATTTTTGGAACATGAAATGTTAGGATTAATGGAGAGGAGTTAGAATTAGTTGAAGAAATGGAAAATTTTAAAGTAGATATTTTTTTGGCTATTACAGAAACAAAAGAAAAAAGGACAAGGAAATAAAAAATGTAGGACCAAATCATACTTTAATTTTCTCAGGAGTAGATGTCAAAGATAGAGCTAGAGCATGAGTAGGCCTCCTAATGCATAAAAGGCAAAAAAATGCTACTAGAAAATTGGAAATGTGTAACTGTAAGCCCACGGCTATTAGAGGTAAATATTAAACCAAAGGGAAGAGAAATTAAATTGTTAATAGTTTATGGACCAAACGAAGATATCCCCAAAGAAGATAAAGATATTTTCGAAAATGATTCACAAATAGCTGCAGAGAATCTCAAACCCAAACAGAAATTAATAGTTTTAGGAGATTTAAACGCTAGAGTAGGTAACAATGTAAAAACATCAGGAGGAGTAATAGGTAAAGAAGGAGAGACAACTTCTCAAAATGGAGAGAGACTAATATATTTTTGCGTAAAGAATAACATGAGAATAGCTAACACATTTTTTTCCTCATAAAGATATCCACAAATATAGAAAGAGTAAATGAAGGCAGATGTGAAAAGTCAATGATAGACTACATAATAGTTAGCAGCTCCCTTTTTACAGTACATTGGATGCTAGTAAGCAGAGGAGCAGAAATATTTAGTGATCATCACCTAGTGATAGCCAAAATTAGATTATTAACTGAAGAAAACAAACAGAAAAGGAAAGAGAGGAAAGCTACTAAACTCAAAATAGAAGAATTAAATAAACCAATAGTAAAACAGATATACCAACCCAGGATAAAAAGATTTATCAGTGAAAGGCAGATGGATCTGAAGGAAAGCACAATAGAAGAAAAGTGGCAAATGTATAAAGAAACACTCCTCAGTTGTACTGAAGAGGTCTGTGGTAGGAAACAAATTAAAGGAGATAGGAAAAGAACAGAAATGGCGGAATGAGAATGTCAAGACTAAGATCAAAGAAAGAAGGATGCCTGCAAGAAATACTTGCAAACAAAGAGATTAGAAGATAGGATAGATTACGTGAATAAAAGAAATATCGCCAAAGAGAAAGTTAGGAAAGCAAAACAGAAACAGTGGGAAGAATTTGGACAAAGACTTCAAGAAATCTATCATGGAAATCAAAAGCTGTCCTAGGGAGCAATGAAGAGCATGAGAAAGACCAAAGCATGTCCAATACGACAAATTAAGAACACCAAAGGAAAAATAATGAAAGGAGACAGCGAAATCATGGAGACGTGGAGAGTATTTTCAACAATTACATAATCCCTCCAGAACATATGAAACAAGGAATACAGATCAATTACTAAGAGTAACAAGTAATCGAGAGGAGACAGCTGAAGAAGTAGATATCCCAATAGAAGAACTTCAAACGACTATACAAAAAGTGAAATTAGGAAAAGCCCCAGGAGCAGATCAAATTTATCCAAAAATGATTAAAAACCAAGGCAGAGAGGCAGACAAACTACTACATGCAATATGTCAAAAAGCATAGAAGTCCAAACAGGTGCCAGACGACTGCAATAAGGTAATGGTAGTACCAATACACAAGAAAGGATTAATCATGGAATGCTCAAACTATAGAGGGATATCACTACTTAGCGTACCAGGAAAGGTGTATGCCAGGATTCTTGAAATGAGACTAAGGAAAAGAGTAGAGGATCAGATTGAAGAACA
>JAXRKP010001791.1:0-15000 GCA_037039925.1 Doris montereyensis
TGTGTGTGTGTGCGTGTGAGCCTAATGTAGCAACCCCAATATTGTGTCACTCTGGTAAAAAAAATGTTTGTATTCATCAGGGGGTTCGTCGACCTTGACACTGGTGGTTAATGTTGACGTCATGGGGATTTCCAAGGTGGCGTCGACCTACGGTCTGTTGATGACCTTCATGGGCGTGGGAAATCTGATTGGGATGCCAATGGCAGGTGAGGTTCTCGTCTTGTCTGGAGATTTTATTTTGGTGTGTGTATGTACATAATTATAATATTATATCACGTATATGTGTGCATATATATTTCTTTGTGTGTATGTGTTTCAGTGTTAGGTTGGGGGGGGGGGGGGGGGGGATTCGGTAGTCCAGAGGCAAAGTACTGGCCTCTCAACCAAAAGCTAGTGGGGTTCGAGCCCCACCAACGGTTGAAAATTGTTCTCGATTTGTTTTAAGTAAGATTTACCCCCCCCCCCGCCCCCTCCCTGGGCCAATTAGATAGATTGACACCTAGTCCCATCGGAGACGGACGATAAAAGAAGGCCCCGTGTGCAGATCATAACATTTTGTGCACGTTAAAGATCCCTTGACTGTTTACAGGGCATTCCGGGCAAAATTAAAAATTCGGAGATAACCTTAATTGTGGATGTCGGTAAATCAAATCAAGTCAAATTAAATCTGAGTTTTCTTACTGGGTACATGTCTTGGTGTTCTACTGGGTACGTGTCTTGGTGTTCTACTGGGTATATGGCTTGGTGTTCTACTGGGTACGTATCTTGGTGTTCTACTGGGTATATGGCTTGGTGTTTTACTGGGTACGTGTCTTGGTATTCTACTGGGTACGTATCTTGGTATTCTACTGAGTATGTGTCTTGGTGTTCTACTGGGTATGTGTCTTGGTATTCTACTGCGTACGTGTCTTGGTATTCTACTGGGTATGTGTCTTGGTATTCTACTGGGTACGTGTCTTGGTATTCTACTGGGTATTTTGTCTTGGTGTTTCTACTGGGTACGTGTCCTTGGTATTCTACTGGGTATTTGTCTTGGTGTTCTACTGGGTACGTGTCTTGGTATTCTACTGGGTATTTGCTCTTGGTATTCTACTGGGTACATGTCTCGGTATTCTACTGGGTATTTGTCTTGGTGTTCTACTGGGTATGTGTCTTGGTATTCTACTGGGTATGTGTCTTGGTATTCTACTGAGTACATGTCTTGGTATTCTACTGGGTACATGTCTTGGTATTCTACTGAGTACATGTCTTGGTATTCTACTGGGTATGTGTCTTGGTATTCTACTGAGTACATGTCTTGGTATTCTACTGGGTATGTGTCTTGGTATTCTACTGAGTACATGTCTTGGTATTCTACTGGGTATGTGTTTTGGTATTCTACTGAGTCCATGTCTTGGTATTCTACTGGGTATGTGTTTTGGTATTCTACTGAGTACATGTCTTGGTATTCTACTGGGTATGTGTTTTGGTATTCTACTGGGTACATGTCTTGGTATTCTACTGGGTTATGTGTTTTGGTATTCTACTGGGTATGTGTCTTGGTATTCTACTGGGTATGTGTCTTGGTATTCTACTGGGTACATGTCTTGGTATTCTACTGGGTAGATGTCTTGGTATTCTACTGGGTACATGTCTTGGTATTCTACTGGGTATTTGTCTTGGTGTTCTTCTGGGTATGTGTCTTGGTATTCTACTGGGTACGTGTCTTGGTATTCTACTGGGTATTTGTCTTGGTGTTCTACTGGGTACGTGTCTTGGTATTCTACTGGGTATTTGTCTTGGTGTTCTACTGGGTACGTGTCTTGGTATTCTACTGGGTATTTGTCTTGGTATTCTACTGGGTATGTGTCTTGGTATTCTACTCGGGTATGTGTCTTGGTATTCTACTGGGTACATGTCTTGGTATTCTACTGGGTATGTGTTTTGGTATTCTACTGGGTATGTGTCTTGGTATTCTACTGGGTATGTGTCTTGGTATTCTACTGGGTACATGTCTTGGTATTCTACTGGGTAGATGTCTTGGTATTCTACTTGGGTACATGTCTTGGTATTCTACTGGGTATTTGTCTTGGTGTTTCTTCTGGGTATGTGTCTTGGTATTCTAACTGGGTACGTGTCTTGGTATTCTACTGGGTATTTGTCTTGGTGTTCTACTGGGTACGTGTCTTGGTATTCTACTGGGTATTTGTCTTGGTGTTCTACTGGGTACGTGTCTTGGTATTCTACTAGGGTATTTGTCTTGGTATTCTACTGGGTACATGTCTCGGTATTCTACTGGGTATTTGTCTTGGTGTTCTACTGGGTATGTGTCTTGGTATTCTACTGGGTATGTGTCTTGGTATTCTACTGAGTACATGTCTTGGTATTCTACTGGGTACATGTCTTGGTATTCTACTGAGTACATGTCTTGGTATTCTACTGGGTATGTGTCTTGGTATTCTACTGAGTACATGTCTTGGTATTCTACTGGGTATGTGTCTTGGTATTCTACTGAGTACATGTCTTGGTATTCTACTGGGTATGTGTTTTTGGTATTCTACTGAGTCCATGTCTTGGTATTCTACTGGGTATGTGTTTTGGTATTCTACTGAGTACATGTCTTGGTATTCTACTGGGTATGTGTTTTGGTATTCTACTGGGTACATGTCTTGGTATTCTACTGGGTATGTGTTTTGGTATTCTACTGGGTATGTGTCTTGGTATTCTACTGGGTATGTGTCTTGGTATTCTACTTGGGTACATGTCTTGGTATTCTACTGGGTAGATGTCTTGGTATTCTACTGGGTACATGTCTTGGTATTCTACTGGGTATTTGTCTTGGTGTTCTTCTGGGTATGTGTCTTGGTATTCTACTGGGTATTTGTCTTGGTATTCTACTGGGTACATGTCTTGGTATTCTACTGGGTATTTGTCTTGGTGTTCTACTGGGTATGTGTCTTGGTATTCTACTGGGTATGTGTCTTGGTATTCTACTGAGTACATGTCTTGGTATTCTACTGGGTATGTGTTTTGGTATTCTACTGAGTACATGTCTTGGTATTATACTGGGTATGTGTCTTGGTATTCTACTGGGTATGTGTTTTGGTATTCTACTGGGTATGTGTCTTGGTATTCTACTGGGTATGTGTCTTGGTATTCTACTGGGTACATGTCTTGGTATTCTACTGGGTAGATGTCTTGGTGTTCTACTGGGTATGTGTCTTGGTATTCTACTGGTTATGTGTCTTGGTATTCTACTGGGTATGTGTTTTGGTATTCTACTGGGTATGTGTCTTGGTATTCTACTGAGTACATGTCTTGGTATTCTACTGAGTACATGTCTTGGTATTCTACTGGGTACATGTCTTGGTGTTCTACTGGGTATGTGTCTTGGTGTTCTACTGGGTATGTGTCTTGGTATTCTACTGAGTACATGTCTTGGTATTCTACTGGGTATGTGTCTTGGTGTTCTACTGGGTATGTGTCTTGGTATTCTACTGAGTACATGTCTTGGTGTTCTACTGGGTATGTGTCTTGGTGTTCTGCTGGGTATGTGTCTTGGTGTTCTACTGGGGTATGTGTCTTGGTGTTCTACTGGGTATGTGTCTTGGTATTCTACTGAGTACATGTCTTGGTATTCTACTTGGGTACGTGTCTTGGTGTTCTACTGGGTATGTGTTTTGGTATGCTACTGGGTATGTGTTTTGGTATTCTACTGGGTATGTGTTTTGGTGTTCTACTGGGTATGTGTATTGGTATTCTACTGGGTACATGTCTTGGTATTCTACTGGGTATGTGTCTTGGTGTTTTACTGAGTATGTGTCTTGGTATTCTACTGGGTACGTGTCTTGGTGTTCTACTGGGTACGTGTCTTGGTGTTCTACTGGGTATGTGTTTTGGTGTTCTACTGGGTACGTGTCTTGGTGTTCTACTGGGTATGTGTTTTGGTGTTCTACTGGGTACGTGTCTTGGTGTTCTACTGGGTATGTGTCTTGGTGTTCTAACTGGGTATGTGTCTTGGTGTTCTACTGGGTATGTGTCTTGGTGTTCTACTGGGTATGTGTCTTGGTGTTCTACTGGGTATGTGTCTTGGTATTCTACTGGGTATGTGTCTTGGTGTTCTACTGGGTATGTGTCTTGGTGTTCTGCTGGGTATGTGTCTTGGTGTTCTACTGGGTATGTGTCTTGGTGTTCTACTGGGTACGTGTCTTGGTATTTCTACTGGGTATGTGTCTTGGTGTTCTACTGGGTATGTGTTTTGGTGTTCTACTGGGTATGTGTATTGGTATTCTACTGGGTACATGTCTTGGTATTCTACTGGGTATGTGTTTTGGTGTTTCTACTGGGTATGTGTATTGGTATTCTACTGGGTACATGTCTTGGTATTCTACTGGGTATGTGTTTTGGTATTCTACTGGGTACATGTCTTGTATTCTACTGGGTATGTGTTTTGGTGTTCTACTGGTACATGTCTTGGTATTCTACTGGGTATGTGTTTTTGGTATTCTACTGGGTACATGTCTTGGTATTCTACTGGGTATGTGTTTTGGTGTTCTACTGGGTATGTGTCTTGGGTATTCTACTGGGTATGTGTTTTGGTGTTCTACTGGGTATGTGTCTTGGTATTCTACTGGGTATGTGTTTTGGTGTTCTACTGGGTATGTGTCTTGGTATTCTACTGGGTATGTGTTTTGGTGTTCTACTGGGTATGTGTCTTGGTATTCTACTGGGTATGTGTTTTGGTGTTCTACTGGGTATGTGTATTGGTATTCTACTGGGTACGTGTCTTGGTGTTCTACTGGGTATGTGTTTTGGTGTTCTCCTGGGTATTTGTTTTGGTATTCTACTGGGTATGTGTTTGTAGTATTCTACTGGGTACGTGTTTTGGTGTTCTACTGGGTATGTGTTGTGGTATTCTACTGGGTACGTGTTTTGGTGTTCTACTGGGTATGTGTCTTGGTGTTCTACTGGGTATGTGTTTTGGTGTTCTACTGGGTATGTGTTTTGGTGTTCTACTGGGTATGTGTATTGGTATTCTACTGGGTACGTGTCTTGGTGTTCTACTGGGGTACATGTCTTGGTGTTCTACTGGGTATGTGTTTTGGTATTCTACTGGGTATGTGTTGTGGTATTCTACTGGGTATGTGGTTTTGGTGTTCTACTGGGTATGTGTATTGGTATTCTACTGGGTACATGTCTTGGTATTCTACTGGGTATGTGTCTTGGTGTTTTACTGAGTATGTGTCTTGGTATTCTACTGGGTACGTGTCTTGGTGTTCTACTGGGTATTGTGTTTTGGTGTGTTCTACTGGGTATGTGTCTTGGTGTTCTACTGGGTACGTGTCTTGGTGTTCCACTGGGTACATGTCTTGGTGTTCTACTGGGTACGTGTCTTTGTGTTCTACTGGGTACGTGTCTTGGTGTTCCATTCGGGGGGTTGCGGAGCGGGGGAGGAGTGGGGGGGGGGGGGGGGTTAGCATGGTTATTTTTGGTGAGGTTTTTGGTCTATCTGACCACTTTATTTGAGTATGTACGGCAGTGTCCCAGTTTGTTTGTTTTTTATCACAAGCACATGGTGTATGCAATGAATGGTCTACGTTATTTCTCTTACTTGCTGAATTAATTTATGACGTTCATTCTTCCTTGGGGATAAAAAAAAGGTAATGTTCCTTCCAAGGCCATTATAGTCCATAGAGCCGGAGCGTGTGTTCCGGGTTTCTGTAGCGGGAAGCGGGACAAGTGACGTCAGCGGCCCAGTGAGAAGGTTGCCGGACTGTGAGATCATGAGGTTCCGGGTTCGAATCCTGGCAGAGCCAGACCCGACTTTGGTGTTCCCTCGGAAAGACAATTAACACTCATTTTCCCAACTCGAACCAGACGCAAAATGGGTGCAAGCGTTAACTTGGGAGTAAAACCCTGCATCAGGCTAGCGTCCTATCCAGGAGGTGTTTATTATCCCCTGTTCACGCTATAGAAACCGGGATAAGCTCCGGCTCTATGGGCCATAATGGCCTTGAAGGAACTTTATTTTTACAGGATGTATGCAATAATGGTCTGTACTATTTCTCTTACCTGCTTAATTAATTTATGACGTCGCTCCCCCTGGGCCATAAAAAAATTTAAGTTCCTTCAAGGCCATTACGGTCCATAGAACCGGAGCGTGTTGCGGTTTCTGTAGCGTGAAGCGGAACAAGTGGTGATAATCACCTCCTTGACAGGACGCTTGTCTCACGAACATTCTTACTCCCAAGCTAGTGCTTGTACCCCATTTGCCACCTGGGTCGAGTGGGGGAAAAGGCGTGGTTAGGTGTCTTTCCCAAGGAGCACAACGTTGTACGCAGCTTTGCTAGGATTCAAACCGGGGACCTCAAGATCCCAAGTCCAGCAGCCTAACTACTCGGCAATCGACGCCACCCTGGGGCATAAATCACCAAACGATCATCTTGTGAAATCTTTTCTCGTTGTATCCAGTGGTGTGGTTGGCAGGCCTCATGGTAGGTCCTACTTCTTTCCTTCCACTCTTTTATTATTCGCTTATCTTTCATCTAGTGGTGTCAAGTGTTCGAGCGGCTAGGCTGTCGGACTGGGGTTCAAATCCTAGCAAAGCTTGGGATATACACTGAACATGTATATTCCCTCGCTCTACCCGGGTGCACATGAGTTCAGCCACTAACGTGGGAGTACAAAAATCTTCGTCAGACTAGCGTCCTGGCCAGGGGGGGGGGGGATTATCATTACCTGTTCCGCTTCACGTTATCGAAACTGGGGATAAGCTCCGGCTTTATGGGCCGGGAATAGCCTTCACGTAGCCTTTTACGTTTCTAAAAACTTGTTGTCTTATCTTGATTAACCCTGAAATAGTGGACGGGGGGGGGGGAGGGGGGGAGGAGGGAGAATTCCAATAGTCAGAAGAAAAAACAAACAGTTGTTTCCATGTATGTTCTGTCTCAGTTGTCTCACGTTCCTGATCTCTTGCGGGTGGGTGGAGGGCACTGCTGGTAGGTATTACGTCTTTTCTTTCATTTTTCCACTTATGTTCCATCTTGCTGTTTCCTTTTAATTTCCCTGAGATTACCACAATGGTGGGCGGGGTGAATTTTGAATGAAACAAAACAAACAATCCTGATCTCTTCTCCACTAGTTCCGTGGCTCTCTTCTCTTTCTTTTGCTTTGTCGGTTCCATTTCAGGGCATACACGGTGATATATAACTTGGTGGATCTTTTGCAAGTAATGCCAGAGCCCACTTTCATTGTCTATGTTTAATGTTATTCGCAATGGGTTATCGGTTACATTGTTTGCCAAGGTTTTCATTTGGTGATCCTTTTTTGTGTGCACATTTTGATTTCCATACTACATTCAATAGCTGAAAGTTCCTTCAAGGCCCTTAAGGCCTATAGGGCCGGAGCATATCCCGGTTCCTATAGCGTGAAGCAGGAACAAGTGATAATAATCACCTTCTGACCAGGACGCTAGTCTGATGCAGGGTTTTACTCCCAAGCTAGTGCTTGTACCCATTTACACCTGGGTAGAGTGTGGGGGGGGGAGGGATGCGTGTTTAAGTGTCCTTTCCCAAGGAACACAACGTCGGACCTGGCTTTGCTAGGATTCGAAATCGGAGACCTCACGATCCCCAGTCCGGCAGCCTAACCCGCTCGACCACCGACCCCACCACACCCAATAGCACCCTGAATGTATTCCTTGTTTTCTGGGTTTTTCCTTTTCATAATATTATTATCCCGTTCCACCCCAATAGTCGCGAGCGGTGTGCGGGCGCTGCTGGTAGGTCCCATTTCTTTCCTTTCCTTCTTTCACTTATCTTTAATCTTGCTGTTTCCTCTTAATTCACCCTGAGATCACTGCAAGGGTGGGCGTGGTAAATTTTAATGAAATAAACAACGCTCCGTAACACTCCCCATGTACGTTTCTCTCCTTTTTTTCAGTTTTGTCTTTTGTCTGTCATTTGATGTTTAGTAAAATTAGTTTATAATGTTATTGTGTCTTTATAACTATTGAAGTACTGACTTGTAATTATAGCTATTGAAGTACTGATTTGTAATTATAACTATTGAAGTACTGATTTGTAATTATAACTATTGAAGTACTGATTTGTAATTATAACTATTGAAGTACTGATTTGTAATTATAGCTATTAAAGTACTGATTTGTAATTATAAGTATTGAAGTACTGATTTGTAATTATAACTATTGAAGTACTGATTTGTAATTATAACTATTAAAGTACTGATTTGTAATTCTTCCCAATAACATCGTTTTAGGTATAGATGGATAAGTGGTTGAATACTAGAACTGTATTTTCTTCCTTAAATATTCCATTGCCAAAAACAATGATGATGTTGATGATAATGGTATCTATCTATCTATCTATCTATCTATCTATCTATCTATCTATCTATCTACCTATCTATATATCTATCTATCTACCGAGATATATATATATATATTATATATATATATATATATATATATATATATATATATATATATATATATATATATATATATATATATGAGGTTCATTCATTTATTTATTTATTCATGATTTGATGCATATATCTATCTATCTACCTTCCTTCTTTCCTTCCTTCCTAACTACATACCTGGCCTACCTATCTATCTATCTATCTACCTACCTACCTCCTACCTATCTATCTATTTGTCTGTATGTCTGTCTGTCTATATTCCATACATTGCCAAAAAGCTTGCAGGTCTTTACTTTTATAGGCTCAGCGAGTTTAAAACGACAATTATTATTAGATTAGATTATATATATATATATATATATATATATATAATATATATATATATATATATATATATATATATATGAGGTTCATTCATTTATTTATTTATTCAGGATTTGATGCATTTATTTACTTATATATTTATAAATGTATTCATTTATGCATCTATTCTTATTCTGTTCATTGATGCATTTATTCATTTATTCTAGTTCTATTCTTTGACTCATTGAGCCACTTAGTGAGGGATCTTTAAAAACGTCTTTGTTTATTCATAAATGGATTTTTATCTGCGAGTGTGGGTGTGTGTGGGTGTGTGTGTATGTGCGGGTTTGTGTGTGTGTGGGTGTGTGTGTATAAAAATATATTATATATAAATTATTTATTTCCAATCGACTTCCGTCCAACCAGGCTGGCTGTTTGACTGGACTCGAACATACACCATCCCCTACGTCGTACAGGGCTTGTGCTTCTTGGTCGCCACCCTCATGCTCGTCTGGCTCTACGTGTTGATATCACGCCGCAGGAAATGCCAGGTGGTGCGAGAGGATGACAGCGTCTACAATAACGAAATCATCTTGAACTAGCGCTGAGCGCTGAGCGCTGAGCAAAAACGACCAGTTTCTGGTTTCCTCTGATTGAGCTTCTGAGCCTCCCCACTAAAAACAAACAAAAAATCAAATCTACTTCCGGTTTGCGTCCGGAAGCGATGTTGATGATGTACTCAGAAAGTAAAATTGGATCTACAAAAACAATCAACATTCCCTTTTTCTGCTTAAATAAGTTTCTTCCACGGCCTTGGAACCCATGCCAATCCCGGTTTTCTATAGAATGAAGTGGAATTGACAACATCTTGCCTTCCGGAACAAGACTCTAGTCTATCACAGATTTTTTTACCCTCCACTCACGCTGATACCCACCAACTGGGCCTGGGTCAGCTGTGGAAGGGGGGGTGGGGGTGGGTAGTACAGAGGCAAGATGTCGAACGTCTCAATCAAAAGATACTGGAGTACGAGCCCTGACGACGGTTGAAAATTTTCTCCTTTTTTTTTTTCAAGAAAATCTACCCTCCAGGTCCAGGTAGGTGGATCGACACCTAGTCCCATTGGAGACGGACGATAAAAAGGGGGTCCCGTGTGCAGATCACAACACTATTTGCTGTTGAAGATCCCTTGGCTGTTTAGGGCAGTCGGGGCAAAAATTAAAAATCCTACCAAAAAACACAAAAAAACTCCGAGATCATCTTAGTTGTGGATATGTGGATAAAATCAAATCTAATCAAATCAAATCAAATCAAAACCAGCCATGGAAAGGAGCCTACAGTGTCTTTCACATTGAACGCACCATCGGAGATGATCGAGACATCTGGTAAAACCTCAACAATGATTTTTGAAAAAAAAAAAAAATTAGGAATATTGAAGAATGGAAGAACGACACACGGGGACTTTTCTGACACAACCCATGAGTCACAAATTTGTAGACAAATGTATCGCCAGTATGGACGATCGCATTATAATTGCAGCGCATGTTTCCATGGCAACGGTGACGTCTCAAGATATTAAATAATGTGTGAGATATATTTTAACAGTTTTGTAATAAACCTATTATTGAAATGAAAATTTAGAGAGACGTCCATGGGATTCCAACAATTTATAAAATGTCATTCTCATTTTATTTTATGTGTGTAGCGATCTGTATAATATTATTATATTTATGACTATGATGCTGAGATTTTAAAATAAATGCTGTCGATGTCATGTGTCTTTCAATACCTATGATGAAATATGCCTCTGTTTTATTTTTAAAGAGGCTTCCATCATCCCATATAGATCTAGATACCAATTTAATTCTGAATCAATTCAAGAGAGAGAGAGAGAGAGAGAGAGAGAGAGAGAGAGAGAGAGAGAGAGAGAGAGAGAGAGAGAGAGAGAGAGAGAGAGAGGGAGAGGGAGAGAGAAAGAAAGAAAGAGGATGAGAGAGAGAGACAGACAGACAGACAGAGAGAGAGAGAGAGAGAGAGAGAGAGAGAGAGAGAGAGAGAGAGAGAGAGAGAGAGAGAAGAGAGAGAGAGAGAGAGAGAGAGAGAGAGAGAGAGAGAGAGAGAGAGAGGGTGAAAGTCAGAAAGAGAGCCAGAGACAAGAGACAGACAGACAGACAGAGGCAGGGAGAGAGAGAGAGAGAGAGAGAGAGAGAGAGAGAGAGAGAGAGAGAGAGAGAGAGAGAGAGAGAGAGAGAGAGAGAGAGAGAGAGAGAGTGGGAGAAAGAGAGAGAGAGAGAGAGAGAGAGAGGGATAAGGTAGTTAACAGGTATAATAATTACATGTACATGTGTGGTGTTTTGCCTTCAGAGATTTACCTTCTATACATTTAGTATTGAGCGAGAGACTCCGCAAAATAACTGCTAATGTATAATGAATTTACATTTTTAGCTTTAGATCTATCGTTGATACTTGTTCGGTAGATAACTTGTGAAACTTTTTTTTCACCATACACAAGAGTAAAGCACAACCCAATCACTCATATTGGTTTAGTCGGCAAAGCGTTTGATCACCACTGACTTGGGAGGTCTTGAATGCGGGAAAATGCCTTGATTAAATTACATTATGCCGTATGTCTAGACTAAAACTACCACATTATGCCCTATGTCTAGACTAAAACTACCAGATTATGCCGTATGTCTAGACTAAAACTACCAGATTATGCCGCATGTCTAGACTAAAACTACCACATTATGCCGCATGTCCAGACTAAAACTACCAGATTATGCCGCATTTCTAGACTAAAACTACCACATTATGCCGCATGTCTAGACTAAAACTACCAGATTATGCCGCATGTCTAGACTAAAACTACCACATTATGCCGTATGTCTACACTAAAACTACCAGATTATGCCGCATGTCTAGATTAAAATTACCACGTCACGACGTCTGTCTAGACTAAAACTACCACGTCACGACGTCTGTCTAGACTAAAACTACCACATTATGCCGTATGTCTACACTAAAACTACCACATTATGCCGCATGTCTAGATTAAAATTACCACGTCACGACGTCTGTCTAGACTAAAACTACCACGTCACGACGTAGACTAAAACTACCACGTCATGCCGTATGTCTAGACTAAATTACCACGTCATGCCGTATGTCTAGACTAAAACTACCACGTCATGCCGTATGTCTAGACTAAAAACTACCACGTCATGCCGTATGTCTAGACTAAAACTACACGTCATGTCGTATGTCTAGACTAAAACTACCACGTCATGCCGTATGTCTAGACTAAAACTACCACGTCATGCCGTATGTCTAGACTAAAACTACCACGTCATGACGTCTGTCTAGACTAAAACTACCACGTCATGACATATGTCTAGACTAAAACTACCACGTCATGACGTCTGTCTAGACTAAAACTACCACGTCATGACGTCTGTCTAGACTAAAACTACCACGTCATGACATATGTCTAGACTAAAACTACCACGTCATGCCGTATGTCTAGACTAAAACTACCACGTCATGCCGTGTGTCGAACTAAAACTACAACGTCATGACATATGTCTAGACTAAAACTACCACGTCATGACGTCTGTCTAGACTAAAACTACCACGTCACGACGTCTGTCTAGACTAAAACTACCACGTCATGACGTCTGTCTAGACTAAAACTACCACGTCATGACGTCTGTCTAGACTAAAACTACCACGTCATGACATATGTCTAGACTAAAACTACCACGTCATGCCGTATGTCCTAGACTAAAACTACCACGTCGATTTTGCTCGAAAGGACACGAAACAACTTTTTTAACCGAGACAATTTTTTTCAAATTCGAACCCACTACCTCTTGGTTGAGAGGCTAAACCTTTGCCTCTGCACTACCGAGTCACCTATTAACAGTACACGCAAAAAAATAAATCTCATATTCAGAGTTGAGCGTAGGGTAACCAGGAGTTGAGTTTTAGTCTAGACATACGTCATGACGTAGTAGTTTTAGTCTAGACAGACGTCATGACGTAGTAGTTTTAGTCTAGACACACGGCATGACGTGGTAGTTTTAGTCTAGACATACGGCATGACGTGGTAGTTTTAGTCTAGACATACGGCATGACGTGGTAGTTTTAGTCTAGACATATGTCATGACGTGGTAGTTTTAGTCTAGACATACGTCATGACGTGGTAGTTTTAGTCTAGACAGACGTCATGACGTGGTAGTTTTAGTCTAGACAGACGTCGTGACGTGGTAGTTTTAGTCTAGTAGTTTTAGTCCTAGACGTCATGACGTTGTAGTTTTAGTCTAGACATACGTCATGACGTTGTAGTTTTAGTCTAGACATACGGCATGACGTGGTAGTTTTAGTCTTATGTCATGACGTGGTAGTTTTCTAGACATACGTCATGACGTGGTAGTTTTAGTCTAGACATACGTCATGACGTGGTAGTTTTAGTCTAGACATATGTCATGACGTGGTAGTTTTAGTCTAGACATACGTCATGACGTGGTAGTTTTAGTCTAGACAGACGTCATGACGTGGTAGTTTTAGTCTAGACAGACGTCATGACGTGGTAGTTTTTTAGTCATGACGTTGTAGTTTTAGTCTAGACATACGGCATGACGTGGTAGTTTTAGTCTAGACATACGGCATGACGTGGTAGTTTTAGTCTAGACATACGTCATGACGTGGTAGTTTTAGTCTAGACATACGGCATGACGTGGTAGTTTTAGTCTAGACATACGGCATGACGTGGTAGTTTTAGTCTAGACATACGGCATGACGTGGTAATTTTAGTCTAGACATACGGCATGACGTGGTAGTTTTAGTCTAGACATACGGCATGACGTGGTAGTTTTTAGTCTAGACATACGGCATGATGACGCATGACGTGGTTTTAGTCTAGACATACGGCATGACGTGGTAGTTTTAGTCTATACGGCACAGTTTTACGCATCAGACAGACGTCGTGACGTGGTAGTTTTAGTCTAGACATACGGCATGACGTGGTAGTTTTAGTCTAGACAGACGTCGTGACGTGGTAGTTTTAGTCACAGACGTCGTGACGTGGTAGTTTTAGTCTAGACATACGGCATGAACGTGGTAGTTTTAGTCTAGACAGACGTCGTGACGTGGTAGTTTTAGTCTAGACATACGGCATGACGTGGTAGTTTTAGTCTAGACAGACGTCGTGACGTGGTAGTTTTAGTCTAGACATACGGCATGGCGTGGTAGTTTTAGTCTAGACAGACGTCGTGACGTGGTAGTTTTAGTCTAGACAGACGTCGTGACGTTTTGGTAGTTTTAGTCTAGACATACGGCATGACGTGGTAGTTTTAGTCTAGACAGACGTCGTGTTTTAGTCTAGACATACGGCATGGCGTGGTAGTTTTAGTCTAGACAGACGTCGTGACGTGGTAGTTTTAGTCTAGACAGACGTCGTGGACGTGGTAGTTTTAGTCTAGACATACGGACATAGTTTTAATCTAGACAGACGTCGTGACGTTGTAGTTTTAGTCTAGACAGACGTGGTGACGTGGTAGTTTTAGTCTAGACAGACGTGGTAGTGACGTGGTAGTTTTAGTCTAGACATACGGCATGGCGTGGTAGTTTTAGTCTAGACAGACGTCGTGACGTTGTAGTTTTAGTCTAGACAGACGTCATGACGTGGCAGTTTTAGTCTAGACAGACGTCGTGACGTGGTAGTTTTAGTTAGACAGACGTCTGAGATTTTAATCATGCGGCATAATGTGGTAGTTTTAGTGTAGACATACGGCATAATGTGGTAGTTTTAGTCTAGACAGACGTCGTGACGTGGTAGTTTTAGTCTAGACAGACGTCGTGACGTGGTAATTTTAATCTAGACATGCGGCATAATCTGGTAGTTTTAGTGTAGACATACGGCATAATGTGGTAGTTTTAGTCTAGACATGCGTCATAATCTGGTAGTTTTAGTCTAGACATGACGGCATAATGTGGTAGTTTTAGTCTAGACATGCGGCATAATCGTGGTAGTTTTAGTCTAGACATGCGGCATAATGTGGTAGTTTTAGTCTAGACATGCGGGCATAATGTGGTAGTTTTAGTCTAGACATGCGGCATAATGTGGTAGTTTTAGTCTAGACATGCGGCATAATGTGGTAGTTTTAGTCTAGACATACGGCATAATGTGGTAGTTTTAGTCTAGACATACGTCATAATCGTTGTAGTTTTAGTCTAGACATAATGACGTGGTAGTTTTAGTCTAGACATACGGCATAATC
>JAXRKP010001791.1:17500-50000 GCA_037039925.1 Doris montereyensis
TCTCAGCATCATAGTCATAAATATAATAATATTATACAGATCGCTACACACATAAAATAAAATGAGAATGACATTTTATAAATTGTTGGAATCCCATGGACGTCTCTCTAAATTTTCATTTCAATAATAGGTTTATTACAAAACTGTTAAAATATATCTCACACATTATTTAATATCTTGAGACGTCACCGTTGCCATGGAAACACGCTGCAATTATAATGCGATCGTCCATACTGGCGATACATTTGTCTACAAATTTGTGACTCATGGGTTGTGTCAGAAAAGTCCCCGTGTGTCGTTCTTCCATTCTTCAATATTCCTAATTTTTTTTTTTTTTCAAAAATCATTGTTGAGGTTTTACCAGATGTCTCGATCATCTCCGATGGTGCGTTCAATGTGAAAGACACTGTAGGCTCCTTTCCATGGCTGGTTTTGATTTGATTTGATTTGATTAGATTTGATTTTATCCATATCCACAACTAAGGTGATCTCGGTAGGTTCTTTTGTGTTTTTTGGTAGGATTTTTAATTTTTTGCCCCGAACTGCCCTGTAAACAGCCAAAGGATCTTTAACGTGCAAATAGTGTTGTGATTTGCACACGGGACCTCCTTTTTATCTTCCGTCTCAGATGGGATTAGGTCTCAATCCACCTACCTGGAACAGGGGGAGGGGTAGATTTTGCTCGAAAAAAAATCAAGAAAAGTTTTCAAACGTTGTCAGGGCTCGTAGCCTCCATCTTCTGATTGAGAGTTCGACATCTTGCCTCTGTACTACCCACCCCCACCCTTCCACAGCTGACCCAGGCCCAGTTAGGTGGGTATCAGCGTGAGTGGAGGAAAAAAATCTGTGATAGACTAGAGTCTTGTTCGGAAGGCAAGATGTTGTCAATTCCACTTCATTCTATAGAAAACCGGGATCAGCATGGGTTCAAAGGCCGTGGAAGAAACTTATTTAAACGAGAAAAGGGAATGTTGATTGTTTTTGTAGATCCAATTTTACTTTTCTGAGTACATCATCAACATCGCTTCCGGACGCAAACCGGAAGTAGATTTGATTTTTTGTTTGTTTTTTAGTGGGGAGGCTCAGAAGCTCAATCAGAGGAAACCAGAAACTGGTCGTTTTTGCTCAGCGCTCAGCGCTCAGCGCTAGTTCAAGATGATTTCGTTATTGTAGACGCTGTCATCCTCTCGCACCACCTGGCATTTCCTGCGGCGTGATATCAACACGTAGAGCCAGACGAGCATGAGGGTGGCGACCAAGAAGCACAAGCCCTGTACGACGTAGGGGATGGTGTATGTTCGAGTCCAGTCAAACAGCCAGCCTGGTTGGACGGAAGTCGATTGGAAATAAATAATTTATATATAATATATTTTTATACACACACACGCGCACACACACACAAACCCGCACATACACACACACCCACACACACACCCACACTCGCAGATAAAAATCCATTTATGAATAAACAAACACGTTTTTAAGGATCCCTCACTAAGTGGCTCAATGAGTCAAAGAATAGAACTAGAATAAATGAATAAATGCATCAATGAACAGAATAAGAATAGATGCATAAATGAATACATTTATAAATATATAAGTAAATAAATGCATCAAATCCTGAATAAAATAAATAAATGAATGAACCTCATATATATATATATATATATATATATATATATATATATATATATATATATATATATATATATAATCTAATCTAATAATAATTGTCGTTTTAAACTCGCTGCCAGCCTATAAAAGTAAAGCCTGCAAGCTTTTGGCAATGTATGGAATATAGACAGACAGACATACAGACAAATAGATAGATAGGTAGGTAGGTAGGTAGGTAGATAGATAGATAGATAGGTAGGCCAGGTATGTAGTTAGGAAGGAAGGAAAGAAGGAAGGTAGATAGATAGATATATGCATCAAATCATGAATAAATAAATAAATGAATGAACCTCATATATATATATATATATATATATATATATATATATATATATATATATATATATATATATATATATATATATATATATATCTATCTAGATAGATAGATAGATAGATAGATAGGTAGATAGATAGATAGATAGATAGATAGATAGATAGATAGATAGATAGATACCATTATCATCAACATCATCATTGTTTTTGGCAATGGAATATTTAAGGAAGAAAATACAGTTCTAGTATTCAACCACTTATCCATCTATACCTAAAACGATGTTATTGGGAAGAATTACAAATCAGTACTTTAATAGTTATAATTACAAATCAGTACTTCAATAGTTATAATTACAAATCAGTACTTCAATACTTATAATTACAAATCAGTACTTCAATAGTTATAATTACAAATCAGTACTTCAATAGTTATAATTACAAATCAGTACTTCAATAGTTATAATTACAAATCAGTACTTCAATAGTTATATTTAAAAAATCAGTACTTCAATAGTTATAATTACAAATCAGTACTTCAATAGCTATAATTACAAGTCAGTACTTCAATAGTTATAAAGACACAATAACATTATAAACTAATTTTACTAAACATCAAATGACAGACAAAAGACAAAACTGAAAAAAAAGGAGAGAAACGTACATGGGGAGTGTTACGGAGCGTTGTTTATTTCATTAAAATTTACCACGCCCACCCTTGCAGTGATCTCAGGGTGAATTAAGAGGAAACAGCAAGATTAAAGATAAGTGAAAGAAGGAAAGGAAAGAAATGGGACCTACCAGCAGCGCCCGCACACCGCTCGCGACTATTGGGGTGGAACGGGATAATAATATTATGAAAAGGAAAAACCCAGAAAACAAGGAATACATTCAGGGTGCTATTGGGTGTGGTGGGGTCGGTGGTCGAGCGGTTAGGCTGCCGGACTGGGGATCGTGAGGTTCCGATTTCGAATCCTAGCAAAGCCAGGTCCGACGTTGTGTTCCTTGGGAAAGACACTTAACACGCATCCCCCCCACTCTACCCAGGTGTAAATGGGTACAAGCACTAGCTTGGGACTAAAAACCTGCATCAGACTAGCGTCCTAACCCACCTGTTCCTCTTCACGCTATAGGAACTGGTATATGCTCCAACCCTATAGGCCTTAAGGGCCTTGAAGGAACTTTCAGCTATTGAATGTAGTATGGAAATCAAAATGTGCACACAAAAAAGGATCACCAAATGAAAACCTTGGCAAACAATGTAACCGATAACCCATTGCGAATAACATTAAACATAGACAATGAAAGTGGCTCTGGGCATTACTTGCAAAAGATCCACCAAGTTATATATCACCGTGTATGCCCTGAAATGGAACCGACAAAGCAAAAGAAAGAGAAGAGAGCCACGGAACTAGTGGAGAAGAGATCAGGATTGTTTGTTTTGTTTCATTCAAAATTCACCCCGCCCACCATTGTGGTAATCTCAGGGAAATTAAAAGGAAACAGCAAGATGGAACATAAGTGGAAAAATGAAAGAAAAGACGTAATACCTACCAGCAGTGCCCTCCACCCACCCGCAAGAGATCAGGAACGTGAGAGAACTGAGACAGAACATACATGGAAACAACTGTTTGTTTTTTCTTCTGACTATTGGAATTCTCCTCCTCCTCCCCCCGTCCACTATTTCAGGGTTAATCAAGATAAGACAACAAGATTTTAGAAAAGTAAAAGGCTACGTGAAGGCTATTCCGGCCCATAAAGCCGGAGCTTATCCCCAGTTTCGATAACGTGAAGCGGAACAGGTAATGATAAGCGCAGCCGGAGTTATCAATTTCCCCCCCCCCCCCTGGCCAGGACGCTAGTCTGACGAAGATTTTTTACTCCCACGTTAGTGGCTGAACTCATGTGCACCCGGGTAGAGCGAGGAATATACATGTTCAGTGTATATCCCAAGCTTTGCTAGGATTTGAACCCCAGTCCGACAGCCTAGCCGCTCGAACACTTGACACCACTAGATGAAAGATAAGCGAATAATAAAAAGTGAAAGGAAAGAAGTAGGAGTACCATGAGGCCTGCCAACCACCCACTGGATACAACGAGAAAAGATTTCACAAGATGATCGTTTGGTGATTCATGCCCCAGGGTGGCGTCGATTGCCGAGTAGTTAGGCTGCTGGACTTGGGATCTTGAGGTCCCCGGTTTGAATCCTGCAAAGCTGCGTACAACGTTGTGCTCCTTGGGAAAGACACCTAACACGCCTTTTCCCCACTCGACCCAGGTGCAAATGGGTACAAGCACTAGCTTGGGAGTAAAAATGTTCGTGAGACAAGCGTCCTGTCAAGGAGGTGATTATCACCACTTGTTCCGCTTCACGCTACAGAAACCGCAACACGCCCGGTTTCTATGGACCGTAATGGCCTTGAAGGAACTTAAATTTTTTATGGCCCAGGGGGAGCGACGTCATAAATTAATTAAGCAGGTAAGAGAAATAGTACAGACCATTATTGCATACATCCTGTAAAAAATAAAGTTCCTTCAAGGCCATTATGGCCCATAGAGCCGGAGCTTATCCCGGTTTCTATAGCGTTAACAGGGGATAATAAACACCTCCTGGATAGGACGCTAGCCTGATGCAGGGTTTTACTCCCAAGTTAACGCTTGCACCATTTTGCGTCTGGTTCGAGTTGGGAAAATGAGTGTTAATTGTCTTTCCGAGGGAACACAAGGTCGGGTCTGGCTTAGCCAGGATTCGAACCCGGGACCTCATGATCTCCAGTCCGGCAACCTTCTCACTGGGCCGCTGACGCCACTTGTCCCGCTTCCCGCTACAGAAACCGGAACACGCTCCGGCTCTATGGACTATAATGGCCTTTGGAAGGAACATTACCTTTTTTATCCCCAAGGAAGAATGACGTCATAAATTAATTCAGCAAGTAAGAGAAATAACGTAGAACATTCATTGCATACACCATGTGCTTGTGATAAAAAACAAACAATCTGGGACACTGCCGTACATACTCAAATAAAGTGGTCAGACAGACCAAAAACCTCACCAAAAATAACCATGCTAATCCCCCCCCCACTCCTCCCCCGTTCCGCAACCCCTGAATGGAACACCAAGACACATACCCAGTAGAACACAAAGACACGTACCCAGTAGAACACCAAGACATGTACCCAGTAGAACACCAAGACATGTACCCAGTAGAACACCAAGACATGTACCCAGTAGAACACAAAGACATGTACCCAGTAGAACACAAAGACATGTACCCAGTAGAACACCAAGAACAGAGAACAAAGACATGTACCCAGTAGAACACCAAGACATGTACCCAGTAGGAGAACAGTAGAACACCAAGACATGTACCCAGTAGAACACCAAGACATGTACCCAGTAGAACACAAGTAGACATGTACCCAGTAGAACACAAAGTACCCAGTAGAATAAAAACACATGCAGTACCCAGTAGAACACCAAGACATGTACCCAGTAGAACACAAAGACATGTACCCAGTAGAACACCAAGACACATAGTAGAATACCAAGTACCCAGAACACCAAAACACATACCCAGTAGAACACCAAGACACGTACCCAGTAGAATACCCAAGACACAGTAGAATACAAGACATAACCAGTAAAACACCAAGACACATACCCAGTAGAATACCAAGACATGTACCCAGTAGAATACCAAAAGAACACCAAGACACATACCCAGTAGAACACCAAGACACATACCCAGTAGAATACCAAGACATGTACCCAGTAGAATACCAAGACACATACCCAGTAGAATACCAAACACATACCCAGTAGAACACCAAAACACATACCCAGTAGAACACCAAGACACATACCCAGTAGAACACCAAGACACAGTAGAACACCAAGACATGTACCCAGTAGTAGAATACCAAGACATGTACCCAGTGTAGAACACCAAGAATAACCAGTAGAACAAAACACATACCCAGTAGAACACCAAGACACGTACCCAGTAGAACACCAAGACATGTAGAACACCAAGACACGTCAGTAGAACACCAAGATACATACCCAGTAGAACACCAAGAACGTAACCAGTAGAACACCAAGACATATCCAGTAACCCAGTAGAACACCAAGAGTACGTACCCAGTAGAACACCAAGACATGTACCCAGTAGAACACCAAGATACATGTACCAGTAGAACACCAAGACACATACCCAGTAGAACACCAAGAATACCAAGACACATACTCAGTAGAACACCAAGACACGTACACACCAAGACATGTGCCAGTAGAACACCAAGACATAGAACACCAAGACAAATACCCAGTAGAACACCAAGACATGTACCCAGTAGAACACCAAGACACTCAGAAAACCTAAGACATATGTACCCAGTAGAACACCAAGACATGAACAACCAGTAGAACACCAAGACACAGTAGAACACCAAGTAGAGAACACCAAGCCAGACCCATAGAACACCAAGACACGTACCAGTAGAACACCAAGACATGTACCCAGTAGAACACCAAGACACAAGTACCCAGTAGAACACCAAGACAGTAGAACACCAAGACATGTACCCAGTAGAACACCAAGACACAGTAGTACTCAGTAGAACACCAAGATACAGGAGAACACCAAGACACATACCCAGTAGAACACCAAGACAGTAGAAAACTCAGATTTAATTTTGACTTGAGTAGAACAATTAAGGTTATCTCCGGATTTTGTACCCAGTAGAACATGGATCTTTTAACCAAAAAGTAGTCAAGGGATCAGTACAGTGATCAAGACATGTACCCTTCTTTTATCGAACACCATGGGACAGGTGTCAATAGAACACCAAGATACGTACCTTAAAAGTCGAGAAGAACACCAAGACATGTACCCAGTAGAACACCAAGACATGTACTCAGTAGAATACCAAGACACATACCCAGTAGAACACCAAGACTAACACTGACCCAGTAGAACACCAAGACATGTATTCGTAGAATATTATAATTATGTACATACAGACAAAAATAAAATCTCAAGACAAGACGAGAATACCCAGTAGTCATGTATTCCCGCCCAGAACACAACAGACCATGTACCCAGTAGAATACCATGACGTCAACAGTAGAGTACCAAGACGAATACCCTGATGTAGAACACCAAGACAAATACCCAGTAGAACACACAAGACACGCACACACAGTAGAACACCAAGACACGTACCCAGTAGAACACCAAGACATGTACTCTCAGTAAAACACCAAGACATGTACCCAGTAGAACACCAAGCCTGTACCCTGTAGTCTGTCTGTCTGTCGTCTCTGTCCGTGTATATACCCAGTAGAACACCAAGTCTGTCTATATATATTTATAATACCCAGGTACTATGATGAGTCTGACTGCCGGTCAAGACTGTCTATCTGTCTATCTATCAAGACATATACCCAGTAGAACACCAAGACAAATATCCCAGTAGAACACCAAGCCACATACCCACTAGAACATCCAAGACACGTACCCATTATTAGAACACCAAGAACATTATTCACAATGTACCCAGTAGAACACCAACATAATTGTTTGTATGTTAAGATTATTATCAGTAGAACACCAAGACAAATACCCAGTAGAACACCAAGACATATACCCAGTAGAACACCAAGACAAATGTGGGTATCTTTATCTTAGAACACCAAGCCATATACCCAGTAGAACACCAAGACACGTACCCAGTAGAACACCAAGACACGTACCCAGTAGAACACCAAGACATGTACCCAGTAGAACACCAAGACATGTACCCAGTAGAACACCAAGACACATACCTCTCTCTCCCAGTAGAACACCAAGACATGTACCCAGGAGAACACCAAGACACATACCCAGTAGAACACCAAGACATGTACCCAGTAGAAAACTCAGATTTAATTTGACTTGATTTGATTTACCAACATCCAATTAAGGTTATCTCCGGATTTTTAATTTGCCCGGAATGCCCTGTAAACAGTCAGGGATCTTTAACGTGCACAAAATGTTATGATCTGCACACGGGCCTTCTTTTTATCGTCCGTCTCCGATGGGACTAGGTGTCAATCTATCTAATTGGCACAGGGAGGGGCGGGGGGAGTAAATCTTACTTAAAACAAATCGAGAACAATTTTCAACCGTTGGTGGGGCTCCGAACCCACTAGCTTTGGTTGAGAGGCCAGTACTTTGCCCTCTGGACTACCGAATCCCCCCCCCCCCCCAACCTAACACTGAAACACATACACACAAAGAAATATATATGCACACATATATGATATAATATTCTAATTATGTATCTACACTAAATATCTATCTATCAAAATATCTATTTATCTGTCAATATATTTATATATCTATATATCAATATACCGTATCCATCTCTCTATCTATCTATCACCTATCCATCTATCTATTTATACCAGTTTCAATCGACGAACTATCTATCTATACAATCAATTATCTTCTATGTATATCTATATCTATAACCTTATCTATCATTAGGCTCACATTTATCTATTTTATGAATATATCTATCTATCAATATACCTTTTGTATCTATAAATATACACATTTATCAATATCTATCTCTCTATCTATCTCTCTATCTATCTATCTATCTATCTATATAACAATATATGTATCTATATATCAATATATCTATATCTCAATATCTATGTATGTATCTATCCGTCTATCTATCTATCTATCGATCTATATATCTATCTATCGATCAATATATCTATTTATCTATCTGTCTGTCTATATATATATTTGTCTGTCTATCTAATATATTTATAATATAATAATAATATATATATATCTATATATCTATATATCTGACTATATCTATCTATCTAATAATATATCTCTCCATCTATCTATTTAGCTATCTATTAATATATCTCCTATATATCTATCTATCTATCAATGCATCTTTCTATCTATCAATCTATCTATCTATCTATTGTACATTTAAACCCGCCACTAACATCTAATCAAATATTCCAAACTACTTCCTAGACCCATTTATTTTGTATATCATAAAGAAAGATATAAAAGATCATTCTTACCATCATCTGTAAAATTATTATCACTACCATCACCTGTTTCATTATCATCACCGCTCTTTTGAACAATATTCATTGCAATGACTGCGTTTACAATATATCAATATATTTTAATTCTTTGTTGTCATCATCAGCGTGTGAAAGCTGAGTTCCCAGGGACCCCAGCAGCAAATCTGTCTGTCAATATATATCTCTCTATCTATATATCTATCAGTATATGTATCTATCTATCAATATATCTGTATATCTATCAATATATATATTTATATCTATCTATGTATCAATATATCTATTCATCTATCAACACATCTATCTATCAATATATCTATCTATCTATCAATGTATTTATATATCTATCAATATATCTATCTATCAATATATCTATTTATCTATCAATACATCTATCTATCTATCTATCTATCTATCAATATATCTATCTATCAATATATCTATCTGTCTATCTAGAGATATATCTAGCTATCGATCTATCAATATATCTATCGATCTATCAAAATATCTATCAATCTATCAAAATATCTATCAATCTATCAATATACTTATCTAATCTATATATCTATATACATCAATATATAAATATATCTATCTTTAATATCAATATATATATATATATATATCTATATATATATATATCTATCTATCTATCTATATATCTATATATCTATATATCAATATTATATCTCTCTACATCTATCAATATATCTATCTATCTATCCAATATATATATATATATATATATATATCTATCTATATATATCTATCCATCTATATATCTATCTATCTATCAATATATCTATATATCTATCTGTCTATCTATCTATAAATATATCTATCTATCAATCTATCTATATATATATTTATCAATATATCTATCTATCTATCTATAAATTTATCTATATATTTATCAATTTCTTTGTCCATGTATCTATCTATCTATATATCAATATATCTATCCTATCATCTATCTATCTATCTATAAATCTATCTATCTATCTATCTATATATCTTTTATCTATCTATCTATCTATCTACCTATCTATATATCTATCTATCTATCTATATATCTATATCTATATCTATCTATCTATCAATATATCTATCTATCTATATATCTACCTATCTATCTATCAATATATCTTATATCTATCTATCTAATATATCTATCTATGTATCTATCTATCTATCTATCTATCTATCTATCTATCTATCTATCTATCTATATATCTATCTATCTATCATATATATCTATCTATATATATATATCTATCTATCTATCTATCTATCTATCTATCTATCTAATCTATCTATCTATCTATCTATCTATCTATCTATCTATCTATCTATCTATCTATCTATCTATCTATCTATCTATCTATCTATATATCTATCTATCTATCTATCTATCTATCTATCTATCAATCTATCTATCTATCTATCTATCTATCTATCTATCTATCTATCTAATATCTATCTATCTATCTATCTATCTATCTATCTATCTATCTATCTATCTATCTATCTATCTATCATATCTATCTATCTATCTATCTATCTATCTATCTATCTATATATCTATCTATCTATCTATCTATCTATCTATCTATCTATCTATCTATCTATATCTATCTATCTATCTATCTATATATAGTTATATATATATATATCTATCAACTATCTATCTATCTATCTACATATAATTATCTATCTATCAATTATATTATCTATCTACTATCTACAGTACAGCGACCTATCTACATATCTATATATATATCTTTATATATCTATCTCAATATCTTCTATCTATATCTATATATCTATCTATCTATCAATATATCTATATATCTATCTATATATCTATCTACAGCATATCTATCTATCTATCTATCTATCTATCTATATATCTATCTATCTATCAATATATCTATCTATCTATCTATCAACGCCTCTTATCTATCTATGTAAAAATAATATATATATATATCTATGTAGACATGTATCTATGTATATATCTATGTATCTATGTATATATATATATATATATATATATATATGTATATATGTCATATATATCTATGTATATATGTATGTATGTATATATATATGTATATATATATATATCTATGTATGTATGTATCTATCTATATCTATATATCTATATATATATATATATATATATATATATATATATATATATATATATATATATGTATCAATATATCTATCTATCTATATCTATCTATCTATATCTATCTATCTATCTATCTATCTATATATATATCTATCTATCTATCAAGATATCTATATATCCATCTACCAATATATCTATGTATCTATCTGAGCATGTATGACGGCGGGTCTTGGAGGAGGAATGAACGTCGGCAGGATAGTTTGCTGTAGTGTATGTACAAGAGGGCCTGTGACCTGGAGGTGGGGACGGGGGGTATTCGGACTAAATGTATATAGAGGATTTGATGTAGATATGTGTAATTTACATATATATCTACCTATCTATCTACCTATTTATGAATCTTTCTATCTTTCTATCTTTCTGTCTGTCTGTCTGTCTGTCTGTCTGTCTGTCTGTCTGTCTGTCTCTCTCTCTCTCTCTCTCTCTCTCTCTCTCTCTCTCTCTCTCTCTCTCTCTCTCTCTCTCTCTCTCTCTCTCTCTCTCTCTCTCTCTCTCTCTCTCTCTCTCTCTCTCTCTCTTTGTCTTTGTCTTGGTCAGACTGCATGTCTTACGTTCTATCCTGATAATCTAAATCTGTCTTTCTCTTTTATGTCTACCCCGGAATACATTCTGGAATGAATGATCATAATATTAATCATACGATACCTGTGCAAAAATCCAACTACACCTGCATACAATCCATGCAGGACAAGATCGAACCACACAAGGGACTCAACAAGGTAGTCTGCCACTGACACCCACGGTGCCAATGTACAGGGCGATGTAGTTCTGGCAGATGTGGTCTGACGCTCTCTCCGAAGAATACCCGACCGAAGAAGTTGGACGCTGCACTGACAGAGACGATAATCGATGCCCAAAATTTATCGATACCCAAGAAGACCATACGATCCACCATGTAGACCGATACCGTAAAGGCGGCTATACACAACAACATATGACTGATGGCCAATATCATGAACGGCAAGTCTTGCATCAACTCTACGTTTACCCTAATGGCTTCTAGGCGCTCTCCTTGAAAGAAGGCGATACCCTTTCTGGTGGACGATCGGAGGCATCGCAAAGCGATGGTCCCGTGGAGCAACTCTGAATGATAGAGATGATCGGCCTTGTCGTCGCGACTCAGAGAAAGGTGTCACAAGGAGTAATTGTTTAAAGCATTGCACGCTGCCTTTTTGGCATCGTTGTTTTATTGAAAGACGTGATCTTTATGTCAGTCGTTAGATCACCGGTACTGTTGGCTTTTCGATGATATAAGGGAAAGTGGGACTCTCCGGAACTGTCCAGATTGCACACACTACCGGTGACCCTGACGCTGCCAGATGTCAGATGGTCAGGCTGAACGACGTGACATGGTGTTTTCGTTAGCCGGTCCATCAGAATGTGGTGAATTGTTACAATTGCAGTCACCGTTTTCCGTAGTCAACGCGATCTTGATACTATCTTCTGCTGCTGCTGCTGCTGCTGCTGCTGCTGCTGTTGCTTTGGTGTCGATTTGTAGATCGCCATTCGCTTGATTTTCAGTGGGGCGATTGCTACGTCCAACGTCAGACGAAATTGTCGTAGGCACGTCTTTCACACAGATATCGTTCGCACAATTTGTATAACCGTTTTGGCAGATGACAGTCGAATTTTCGTTCGTCACAGTATCTCCTTCTTTGTAGGCATGCTTTTCTTCGCAGGAGGCAATGCTCGCGTTGTCAACGGCTTGACGTCTTCACCTTCAACGTCCCTGACATCTAAAGGTCGCATGACCAGGCGGACAAAGGATCAAGTTCAAGGTCAGAGCTCCCAAAAGCAAATCGTGTTGTAAGCCAGTAAGTAGTTGTGCTCCAGGACTTCAAGGAGAGCGCCAGGATGAATGAGCCCACGCTGAAGTCGGACAAAGAGATGTCAAGCTAAGTGAACGCTTCCGGTTGAAATAGACGGTTACTATGGCGACGGCTGACACGTAAGTCAATCCACATCCAAGACCTGGAGGTCAAGGATAGTCAAACAGACAATCTGGTCACGCCACGTAGTAGGTGGGGGTGATAAGACATAATTTTATATAAGACTATCTATTCTACACAAAAAAGCATGCACACAATACATACATGCACACAGTGTGTATACATACATTATGCAACATACATAATATATCATAGATATAAACATACATACATACATACAAGTCAAATATAATCAATGAATACATACAAAGACACACATCAATACATACATACATACATACATACATACATACATAATACATACATCATATATATGCATACATACATACATCATACATACATACATACATACATACATACATAATATATACATAGATATAAACATACAACATACATACATACATACATAATATATACATAGATATAAACATACATACATACATACATTTATACAAATATAGTACAACATACATACAAAGAACACATACAACATACATACATAATATATACATAGATATAAACATACATACATACATACATTTATGTAAATAGACATACAAGAAAGACAAGGATACATCATAATCAATATGTCATACATACAGTCATAGTAAGTCAACATCATACATACATACATACATACATACATACATACATACATACATACATACATCATACATACATACATACATACATCAAACATAACAAGATTCATGGCATATATAACATTTATGATGTACATAAATACACTAATAAAATATAGCCAAATTAATATTAGATGCTTATATAACGTAAAGTATGTATCGGTAAACACGCACATAATGTGTTGGACATGAAGAATCAGAACTAGAAACATAATATAACAACAACAAAAAACAAAACCTGAAACAAATCAAAGTGAAACAAAATAAATGAAAACAATTTAAAACAAATCGGAACAAAACAAAGCAGAAAATTGGAAACACATTAGAATGGAAAAAAAACCCCCAAAAATCCAAACAAAATCAAAATCAAAGCAAAACAAATCAAAGTTTGTCCACGCCGATGGTACCAGAGAAGAGTCCAATGGCCACGATGAGAAACTGGACAGACGTGGCCCAGTAGCAGACGATGATGCCAATGCCGGTCATGAGCCCACCAACCATGACCACAGCCCGGTGTCCGAAACGTGACGCCAGACTCGCAGAGATCGGCCCTGGGGAGGAGAATGTGGGGAGGTCAGGAGATCATAGCGAAAAAACAAACAACCCAATACAACAAATACTATTAATAGCACAGCTTTGAATGCGTGTGTCTTTGTGGTGTACGTGTACGCTCGTGCGTGTGTGTTTGTGTGTTATTGTGTATTGTAAATATATAGATACATTGATCTTCCATTTGCCGTAACGTCATTTTTGCAATCTGATAGTGAAGTGTAGCTTTGGAACTCTTGTTTACTACCAGGTTTCTGTAAATTCAACGTTCTTTTATTATTTTTCAATTGCTCTTTCGTTTATAAACAGAAACAGGATTGCGAAAGACTCAATCCTTCAGATAATTATCCAGGAAGAACTCGCAAGGGTTCATATTTGAAATATTTGGATGGCCATTGAACTGGTACTTTTTTTTTTTTAGAGATTGTTGTTGGCCTAGAATTTTACTAATTGTTGTAGATTTAGTCCATCACGTTCATTGAAACATTTAGATTTGATAACATAACCAATCGTAACCACACTTTACTGATAGGTTTTGAAGGTTTTATGTGACGTAGGTTTTATGTGACGTAGGTTTTACGTGACGTAGGTTTTATGTGACGTAGGTTTTATGTGACGTAGGTTTTATGTGACGTAGGTTTTACGTGACGTAGGTTTTATGTGACGTAGGTTTTGTGTGACGTAGGTTTTATGTGACGTAGGTTTTATGTGACGTAGGTTTTACGTGACGTAGGTTTTATCTTTTCGTTCATTTGGTAGTCTCCATTCCCAGATGTTGGTGCACAAAAAATGCATTTAGACGAAAAAACGGTCATTTTTGTAAAACTAATGGTGTGAGCTCAATATTCTTTTTAATGTCTTCCTGGACCTGATGGTGCAGAACCTGGAGAACAACGAAGACCATCTGCATAGAGAAGCCCCAGACATTTATTAAACAGCTGCTTGCGAAAGATCCTCAGAATGTAATAGCCCTACACCATCCGAGCAACAGAGAAATTTGGGAAAAAAGCTTACAACTATCCGTACAAGAAGACATTTAAAAAGAATAACATGGAGGTGGACAGGTCACATTCTGAGAAAGCATACAACAAAGTACCATGAAGCACGCTATGAAAAAAAACACAGACAGGTCCCATTCTGAGAAAGCATACAACAAAGTATCATGAAGCACGCTATGACCTTAAAACACAGACAGGTCACACTCTGAGAAAGCATACAACAAAGTACCACAAAGCACGGACTATGACCTGAAAAACACAGACAGGTCACACTCTGAGAAAGCATACAACAAAGTACCACAAAGCAAGCTATGACCTTAAAAACACAGACAGGTCACACTCTGAGAAAGCATACAACAAAGTACCATGAAGCACGCTATGACCTTAAAAACACAGACAGGTCACACTCTGAGAAAGCATACAACAAAGTACCATGAAGCACGCTATGACCTTAAAAACACAGACAGGTCACACTCTGAGAAAGCATACAACAAAGCACCACGAAGCACGCACCACGAAGCACGCTATGACCTTAAAAATACAGACAGGTCACACTCTGAGAAAGCATACAACAAAGCACCACGAAGCACGCACCACGAAGCACGCTATGACCTTAAAAACACAGGGGAAGAGAAAGAGTCCAAGACCGCCGAACACAATGGCGAAAGGACCTGGAGGCAGAGGCAAAGAAGATAGAGTAATAAAGGCAGGCAAAGAAGATAGAGTACTAAAGACAGGTAAAGAAGATATAGTACCAAAAAGGCAGGTAAAGAAGATAGAGTACCAAAGGCAGGTAAAGAAGATAGAGTACCAAAGGCAGGTAAAGAAGATAGAGTACCAAAGGCAGGTAAAGAAGATATAGTACTAAAGGCAGGCAAAGAAGATATAGTACTAAAGACAGGCAAATAAGATATAGTACTAAAGACAGGTAAAGATGATAGAGTACTAAAGACAGGTAAAGATGATAGAGTACTAAAGACAGGTAAAGAAGATAGAGTACTAAAGACAGGTAAAGATGATAGAGTACTAAAGACAGGTAAAGATGATAAATTACTAAAGACAGGTAAAGATGATAGAGTACTAAAGACAGGCAAAGATGATAGCGTACTAAAGACAGGCAAAGATGATAGAGTACTAAAGACAGGTAAAGATGATAGAGTACTAAAGACAGGCAAAGATGATAGAGTACTAAAGACAGGTAAAGATGATAGAGTACTAAAGACAGGCAAAGATGATAGAGTACTAAAGACAGGCAAAGATGATAGAGTACTAAAGACAGGCAAAGAAGATAGAGTACTAAAGACAGGTAAAGATGATAGAGTACTAAAGACAGGCAAAGATGATAGAGTACTAAAGATAGGCAAAGATGATAGAGTACTAAAGACAGGCAAAGATGATAGAGTACTAAAGACAGGTAAAGATGATGATAGATTACCAAAGACAGGCAAAGAAGATATAGTACTAAAGGCAGGCAAAGAAAATAAGTAAGTAAGTAATTAAGTAAGTAAGTAAGTAAGTTTAAGCAAGTAAGTAAATAAGTAAGTAAGTAAGTAAGTAAGCAAGCAAGTAAGTAAATTAGTAAGTAAGTAAGTAAGTAAGTAAGTAAGTAAGTAAATAAGTAAAGTAAGTAAGTAAAGCAAGCAAGTAAAAGTAAGTAAGTAAGTAAGTAAGTAAGTAAATAAGTAAATAAGTAAGTAAGTAAATAAGCAAGCAAGTAAGCAAGTAAATAAGTAAGTAAGCAAGTAAGCAGGTAAATAATTAATTAACTCTCTGGCTGGCCACACAATCATCAAATCTTACCTGCGCCAAAGAGAAGACTGAAGCCAAGGAGATAATCCATGAGGTCAAGCCCTTGCCCTGGCCAAACTCCTCTAGCCACGAGACGTAGAGCACACTAAGCGCCCATAGCATGCCGACGGTCAGCATCTGGCTCACAGCCGAAGCGATGACTACCCATCCCCATCCCATCAGGGGCTTTGGTCACGGATGTCATGCTTGGGTTAGTCTGAAAAAACAAAAGAAAGTTGACTGAAACGGTTAGTTTTCCGGGCATCTTTATAGCTATTTATTGTTTTTCTCTCTATCATTGCAGTGGCATCGGTGGCCAAATCATTAGGCTGGTGGAATGGGGATCATGAGGTCCCTGGTTCCAATCCCAGTAAAGCTAGGTTCAACGTTGAGATCCTTGTGGGAAAAAACACTTGACACGCATTTCCCCCACTCAACACACACAGGTGTAAATGGGTCAAAGCGCCAGCTTGAGAGTAAAAACCTGGGACAGACAACTATCAAGGAGGTGATTAGTACCAACTGTTCCGCATCACGCTATTGAAACCGGAAAAAGCTTCGGTTTTATGGGCTGTAACGGCATTGAAGCAACTTTATTTCACTTACTTTCCTTTTCCATTTCAGTATACTGACTTAGTACGTCGCAGTATACTGACTTGATCCATTGCAGTTTACTGACTCGATCCATTGCAGTATACTGACTCGATCCATTGCAGTATACTGATTTGATCCATTGCAGTATACTGACTCGACCCATTGCAGTATACTGACTCTATCCATTGCAGTATACTGACTTGATCCATTGCAGTATACTGACTCTATCCATTGCAGTATACTGACTCTATCCATTGCAGTATTGACTCTATCCATTGCAGTACACTGACTTGATCCATTGCAGTATACTGACTTCATCCATTGCAGTATAGTGACTTCATCCATTGTATACTGACTTGATCCATTGCAGTATACTGACTTCATCCATTGCAGTCGGTATAGAATCGACAGTTGATCTGGGATTTTGCAGTATACTTTAAACGAAGATCTCAGTTGGACAGAGTATCTAATGTTAAGACAAAATGCAAGTAAGGATTGGTGACAGGTGTCAGTACACTGACTTGATATTTATTTGATGTTGTCGTTCCATTGTTGTTGTTGTTGATGTTGTTTTTGTTGTTGATGCAGTTGTTATTGTTGTTGTTGTTGTTGGTGGTGGTGTTGTTGTTGTTGTTGTTGGTGGTGTTGTGATTGTTTTGTTGTTGTTGGTGTTGTTAAACTGCTGATGTTGTTGTTGGTGTTGTTATTGTTGTTGTTGTTAATGTTGGTGTTGTTATTGTTGGTTGTTATTATTGAAAATGTTGTTATTGCTGTTGTTGTTTGGTGTTGTTGGTGTTGTTATTGTTGTTGGTGTTGTTATTGGGTGTTGTTATTCATTGGTGTTGTTGGTGTTGTCATTGTTGCTGATGGTGATGTTGTTGTTGTTGTTGCTGATGTTGTTGTTGGTGTTGTTATTGTTGTTGTTGCTTGTTGTTGATGTTGTTTTTATTGTTGTTGTTGTTGCTGTTGTTGTTGTTGTGTTGTTATTGTTGTGGTGTTATTTTTGTTGTTGTTGTTGTTATTGTTGTTGTTGGTGTTGTTATTGTTGTTGTTGGTGTTGTTTGTTGTTGTTGGTGTTCTTCTTGTTGTTGTTGTTGCTGATGTTGGTGGTTGTTTGTTTATTGTTGTTGGTGTTTGTTGTTGTTGTTGTTGTTGTTGTTGTGTTGTTATTGTTGTTATTGGTGTTGCTGCTGATGTTGTTGTTGGTGCTTTATTTTGTTGTTGTTGCTGTTGATGTTGTTGTTGGTGTTGTTATTGTTGTTTTTGTGGAACAGGACAATGTTGGTGTTGATTTTATTTAAATGTCAAGAGTGTTGTTGTCCAACACTAATGGGGGTGCAACAATGGCTTGTTGTTGGTAATGCAAATTGTTATTGCTGTCTGTCTTGAATTTGTTACATTTGTTGTTATTGTTGTTGGTGTTGTTATTGTTGGTGTTTCTTGTTGTTGTGTTGGTGTTGTCATTGTTGCTGTTGATGTTGTTGTTGTTGTCATCTATATCAATGTTGCCATTGTTGGTGTTGTTATTGACAATTGTTGCAACTAGTTGTGATGGTGTTTTTATTGTTGTTGTTGCACGATTTTTTGTTGTTGTGTGTTGTAGTTGTTGTTGTTATGGCGGTGTTACTGTTGTTGTTGTTATTGTTGTTGTTGGTGTTGTTATTGTTGTTGTTGGTGGTTGTTGTTGTTGTTGTTGGTGTTCTTCTCTTAGTTGTTGTTGTTCACTGCTAATGTTTTGGTGGTGTTGTTATTGTTGTTGTTGTTACCTTGTTGTTTGTTGTTGTTGTTATTTGATTTTGTTGTTGTTTTATGGTTGGTTTGCTATTGTTTTCGCAAGTTGTTGTTATTGATTTGTTGTTGCTGCTGATGTTGTTTTGGTGCTGATTTTGTTGTTGATTTGTTTTATTGTTGTTGTGGAACAGGACAACTACCTGCGTTTTCGGTAAATGTAATGATGATTTTATTTTCAAATGTCAAGAGTTCTTTTGGGTAGTCCAACATTTTTAATTACCCCGCCCCCGCCAAATTTCATAATGCAACAGCAGGAAGGCTTTCTTGATGCCTTTTCGTTAAGATTTGCAAATAGTTAAGTTTTTGTATGTCTGTCTTGAATTTGTTAAGTTTAAAGAGTCAATTTTAGTAATGTTTAAACAACCCAACTTGATTAAGGTTTTCTCTGGGTTCCCAGTGACAAAATAATTTTGTCAGGCACTAGTATAATATACAATGTTAGGTTTATGGGTATGGCATCTATATCAATGTTGCCATATGCACATAGACACACGACAATTATGCAACTAGTCCGTCAAAATGCATATTATTGGCTAAAAATGCACGATTTTTTGTTGTTGGTACACACTAATCGTAGAATGATTTTGCACTAATAACATCGGTGGCGGTGACTACTGACTAATAACATTCTGACACGATATGTGAAAGAGCGAAAGGGAAGAAGGCGTACCCACCAGTACCATGATGCTAACTAGTTAACATTGCAAACATTTGCGGTGATTCCAGAATGGCACTGTATAATCGTGAAACAGCAAGATGAAGGTCACGCTAGGCTGTGCTGTTTGTTTGTTTAATTGAAAGTTTTCACTATTGGTCTCTTATTTGATTTGATTTAGGAAAATTAAACAGCTAAGGTCAGCTCTGCCCGTTTTCAGTAAGATATTTTAATTGATTCGATAATTACCCACCTTCACAGTTAAGGTTTACTCTGGGTTTTCGGTAAGATTTTTTAATTGATTTCATTTACCCACTTCACATCGGTAAGGTTTACATTATAGGGGTTTTCGGTAGAAATTTAGTACATTATAGCACTAATAACATCGGTAACGAAAGTTAAACAGCCATTATAGCACTAATAACATCGGTAACGAAAGTTAGTACATTAGACTAATGTGATCTGTAACGATGATTTAGTACATTATAGCACTAATAACATCCGGTGGCACTAATAACAGAAAGTTAGTACATCCTACCTAATAACATCGGAAGAGGGGAGGGGGTACATTATTGTAATAATAACATCGGTAACGAAAGTTAGTACATTATAGCATATCATCGGTAACGAAAGTTTGTACATTATAGCACTCCGGAATAACATCGGTAACGAAAGTTCAGTAGCATTAGAAGCACTAAGACATCGGTAAAGAAATTTATTGCATTATAGCACTAATAACATCGGTAACGAAAGTTAGTACATTATAGCACTAATAACACTAGCACTGAAAGTTAGTACATTATAGCACTAATAACATCGGTAACGAAAAGTCCATTATAGCACTAATAACATCGGTAACGAAAGTTAGTACATTATAGCACTAATAACATCGGTAACCACCACTTAGTACATTATCAGCACTGAATTAACATCGGTAACAGAAAGGAACATTATAGCACTAAGGATCGGAAAATAAAGAAGTACATTACCTACCAGCTAACATTATAGCACTAATAACATCGGTAACGAAAGTTAGTACATTGTAGCACTAATAACATCGGTAACGAAAGTTAGTACATTATAGCACTAATAACATCGGTAACGAAAGTTAGTACATTATAGCACTAATAACATCGGTAACGAAAGTTAGTACATTATAGCACTAATAACATCGGTAACGAAAGTTTGTACATTATAGCACTAATAACATCGGTAACGAAAGTTAGTACATTATAGCACTAATAACATCGGTAACGAAAGTTAGTACATTGTAGCACTAATAACATCGGTAACGAAATTTAGTACATTATAGCACTAATAACATCGGTAACGAAAGTTAGTACATTATAGCACTAATAACATCGGTAACGAAAGTTAGTACATTATAGCACTAATAACATCGGTAACGAAAGTTAGTACATTATAGCACTAATAACATCGGTAACGAAAGTTTGTACATTATGCATTGTAGCACTAATAACATCGGTAAAGAAAGTTAGTACATTATAGCACTAATAACATCGGTAAAGAAAGTTAGTACATTATAGCACTAATAACATCGGTAACGAAAGTTAGTACATTATAGCACGGTAACAATAACATCGGTAACGAAATTTAGTACATTATAACACTAATAACATCGGTAAAGAAAGTTAGTACATTATAGCACTAATAACATCGGTAACGAAAAGTACATTTAGCACTAATAACATCGGTAACGAAAAGTGCATTAAAGAATCACACAGATGTCGAAAGTTAGTACATTGTAGCACTAATAACATCGGTAACGAAAGTTAGTACATTATAGCACTAATAATATCGGTAACGAAAGTTAGTACATTATAGCACTAATAACATCGGTAACGAAAGTTAGTACATTATAGCACTAATAACATCGGTAAAGAAAACATTTAACTAAAACATCGGTAAAGAAAGTTAGTACATTAGGCCTAATACATTGTAAGACTTAAAAAACAACAAGCCAGGTAGGCCTACCTTGTAGACTTCAAACGCCAGTGTTACTCAAAGAGTTGTACGTGTGTCAGTATCGGTACATTGTCACGAGCGATCGTCTGCTAGTCCGTGGAGATTCACTTTTTTTTTATAAAACAAATTTTGAACCATAACGGAATTTCTAACGGAAGGAAACGCCAGACCATAAGGAAGGCTACGAGGAGGCGAAATAGTCCAAAGTAGGTCAATATTTTTTAATTATTACACCCCTTATCATCAGGAACTTTAACTGATCTAGATTTTAGGTCCAACAGAAAAATCAAATCAAAAGAAGATACTGTTTTAAGAAGATACAATTAATTCGGTGAGAGAAACAAAAAGAGCAAATCTATAATAAAAATACACCTGGGTTAAGAATTAGATCAATCTATGATCTACTAGATATCTATACTCATTTGCCTATTTGTCAGGAGAAAATCAAATCATTCAATTGACACTGGCGAAAGGCCGTTATTAACCGTATCAACTTCTACTTATTGAATAGAAATACGATTCACGGAATTACATTGAATTAGAGAGAACTCCCGTTTTCACGATTAATTAAATCTGTTTTTAAGAAAATACCGCCTAGCCATTTTAAAAAAAAAGTTGCATTCATTTCTAGGTCAAACGGGTTATCACTTCTAAGTAAAGGAGTCCCGTTACGTAACGCTAAGTAAGTAATAGTGAAAAATTAACCGAAAATCTACTTAATACAGACCATACAGTCATACATAGATCTAGATTTAAACCTGATAAATAATACTAGTTAGCATTATAAATTCAAACAACCTGGCTAATTCTTCTGATACATTGACATTCATTGATGTAAACAGTCGGGACATCAATTAAGGAGTACCAAAGTTTATTGATAGTAAGATAGCCTACAACCATGGACCTTAGAAACCTACAACAGATCTAGAATCTAGAACTTACAGTACTGTAAAATAATAGGTGAATATTCAAATATTCATATATAGATCTACATGTACGTAGACATAGATCTACATGTACGTAGACATAGATCTACATGTAATATAGTGAATACAGATCAATTCCAATGAAACTCTCTCTCTCTCTCTCTCTCTCTCTCTCTCTCTCTCTCTCTCTCTCTCTCTCTCTCTCTCTCTCCTCTCTCTCTCTCTCTCCCTTCCTCTCCCTTTCTCTCTCCTCCTCCTCTCTCTTCCTCTCTCTCTTTCTCTCTCTATTTCTCTCTCTCTCTCTCTCTCCCTCCCTCCCTCCCCCTCTCTCTCTCCCTCCCTCCCTCTCTCTCTCTCTCTCTTTCTCTCTCTCTCTCTCTCTTCCTCCCTCCCTTTCTCGAGATCTCAACAGCCACTTCCCTCCCTCCTCAAAAATCTCTCTCCCTCCAACCCCTCCCTCCCTGAATAGTTTCTCTCTGTCTCTCCCTCCCTCCCTCCCTCCCTCCCCCCTCTCATAATTTAATTAATTTCTGTTTCTCTGTCACTCTATCTCTATTTCTCTCTTTCTTTCTAATATTCTCTCTCTAATATTTCTCTCTCTCTCTCTCTCTCTCTTGTCGCATAAGAGATGCTCAGAAATTTTGCCTAATTGGAATGTGACGGTTTATTGCAGCCATTCTAGCAAAAATGTTCCCATGCCCGGGGCCAAGTAAGAAAACACGTTATTATTAATTAGTTTTATTATTAATTTTCCTCATTATTCTTATTACTATTATTATCCCCCCCCAACACATATTATTATTAATTTAATTATTATTATTAATGACTATTTTATTATTATTATTGTCACTACTATCATTTTATCTATTTACACAACTTTTACTTTATTAATATTACTATCGTCCTAATATTTGTTCTTATTTTATTATTTTTATTCTTTTTTATTGGTATAAGAGATGATTATTATGATATTCATTATCATTATGATTATTATTATGAAATTTTGACTCTAATCATTATTAATGGTCATTTTATTATTAGTTTCCTTCTCTGCGGTTTATTGCGCTTCCATTCATTATAGCTTTTCTCGTTTTCTTATTTTCTCTCCTTATTTTATTATTATTATTCATTATTTCATTAATTACAAAAAAATTATTATTACAAACATGAAAACCACAAACAAGAAAACATTATTATTATTATTATTAGTATTGTTATTATTATTATTATCATTATTATTATTATTATTATTATTATTATTATTTTTATTATTATTATTATTATTATTATTATTATTATTATTATTATTATTATTATTATTATTATTATTGTTGTTATTATTATTATCATTATGATTTATTATTATTATCATTATTATTATTATTATTAGCATTTATTTATTATTATTATTATTATTATTATTATTATTATTATTATTATTATTATTATTATTATTATTATTATTATTATTATTATTATTATTATTATTATTTATAGTATTATGATCAATATTATTATTACTGGTATTATTATTATTATTATTAAGTTCCTTATTATTATTATTATTATTATTATTATTATTATTATTATTATTATTATTATTATTATTATTATTATTATTATTATTATTATTATCATTATCATATCATTTCATTATCATTATTATTTAGGGGTAACATGACTCATCATCTTTTTCTTCTTCTTCTTTTTCTTCTCTTTCTTCGTCTTCTTCCTCTTCTTCTTCTTCTTCTTTCTTCTTCTTCTTCTTCTTCTTCTTCTTGTTCTTGTTCTTCTTGTTCTTCTTGTTCTTGTTCTTGTTCTTGTTCTTCTTCTTCTTCTTCTTCTTCTTCTTCTTCTTCTTCTTCTTCTTCTTCTTCTTCTTCTTCTTGTTCTTCTTCTTCTTCTTGTTCTTGTTCTTGTTCTTGTTCTTGTTCTTGTTCTTGTTCTTCTTCTTCTTCTTGTTCTTCTTCTTCTTCTTCTTCTTCTTGTTCTTCTTCTTCTTCTTCTTCTTCTTCTTCTTCTTCTTCTTCTTCTTCTTCTTCTTCTTCTTCTTCTTCTTCTTCTTCTTCTTCTTCTTCTTCTTCTTCTTCTTCTTCTTCTTCTTCTTCTTTTCTTTTTCTTCTTCTTCTTCTTCTTCTTCTTCTTTTCAACCGCACTTAGGAGAAAAAATAAGCTAGATCTAGATCCAGAATTGCACGTTTTTGTTACAGAGTATAGATCTTAAACAAACAATAAATTGCCAGGGATATTCAATAAACTTGTTTCCATCCCCCCCCCCCCCTCGTGTATCATTACACAGTTTCTGCACTTTATTGACATGTATTAGGATCGAGGTGGGGTCACTGAGTACGAACTTGTGAGTGGGTCACTTGACTAAGTTCTTATAACTCGGCAAAGTGCAGAAGCTGATTTATTTATAGCCCCTCTCCCACCCACCCCTGGAGACAATAGCATACAATTAAAAATTAAAACCCATTTTACGATAATAGATCACGAAATTGTTATATAATTCTAATTCAAAGTTTACAATGAAACACGATGAGTACTTAGTAATCAAAGTAATCATAAACATTAATGGAACGCCTCATCTAACCTCATGAAACCATCACGTCAATATGACAAGTGAATGAAGTGCGGAGACACATTGACCTAGATTCTAAGCCTAGAAGCCAGGTCAATTATGTTTCCGCACTACATTCCATTGAATTGTCATTGACCTTGACAGGAGGTAAGTTGGAGCATAGATCTATTATGAATAGGCCTGTTGTGTCTGTGTTTCTATATTTACACACTACAGGATGTATATAGATCATGCCTCTTGGTGTTGATCACACAATTTAAATTACAATGAATGTAAATATTTAAAATAATTCTTGATATTTTCAGTATAAAATTGGCTAAAACGTTTAATGCGTACTCTGTCTTGTCCATAGGGCAGGCGGAGGGGGGGGTGTAAAAATACAGTTTCCACGATTGTTTTTTGTGTGGGGGTGGTTTTTTGCGGGGTGTGGTTTTTTTTTTTTTTAGGGTGGTTTGGGGTGGGTGGTCACCGATGACGGCCTACGTCTCTTGATCAAACCAAGATGATTTTGTCATTGAACTTTCTTGGCCAGCTTTCCTGGCTTAATAATCAGAAGAAATGGGCTGCACATTTCCAAACAGCGCAAAATGGTGTGAAGAACCGAAGGATGTTGGTTGCTGTGATTGAACAATCCATTCTACATTGTATATTATAGGAGAACTGAAAGTAACGAACATGTTCATTTAGTGTAAAAAATAACAAACAAGGTTTTTAATTTACCTGTCGATCCATATGGGCTGATCTCAGAATATATCAAGAGAGATTGGAGATTGAAGAAGAAATTGAAGAAGCCAGAAGCAATCTAGCTTCAGGAGAAGACATAATCACTGCAGACATTTGAGACATGCTAAAATCAAATACTAAAATCAGTGCCAATGCTTTGTTCAACTCTTTGATAAAGTATGGTTTGAAGAAAATGTACACTTGGCATGGAAGAAAGGGATCTAAGATAAACACCAAAATGACTAAATGATATGACCTGGGCAATGAAGGCAAGGACCCAACAGTTGGTCGACGTTTTTCCTGGACAGCGTGGCTTTGATTTAATTTAATTTGATTTGATGTGGTTTGATTTGATTTGATTTGATTTGATTTGATTTGATTTGATGTGGTTTGATTTGATTTGATTTGATTTGATTTGATGATTTGGTTTGATTTGATTTGATTTGATATGGTTTGATTTGATGTGGTTTGATGTGGTTTGATTTGATTTGATTTGATTTGATTTGATGTGGTTTTTGATTTGATTTGATTTGATTTGATTTGATTTGGTTTGATGTGGTTTGATTTGATTTGATTTGATTTGGTTTGATTTGATGTGGTTTTTCAACAGTTGGCGGGGCTTAAAACCGCGACCTTTGAGTTCAGAGGCCGACACATAGCCTCTGGACAACCGAATCCCCCGTCCCCGTCTGGCCAGCGTGACTAGGTCAAACTGACATATGAGCGGGTGAGATGCATAACCCTCTACGCGCCATTTTGAAATGTTGTGAGTTGATTCACCACATCGGACTTTGAACCATTTTGACATGTTGTGAGTTGATTCACCACATCGGACTTTGAACCATTTTGAAATGTTGTGAGTTGATACACCCATCGGACTTTGATTCACCACATCGGACTTTGAACCATTTGAAATTTGACATATTGTTGTGAGTTGATTCACCACATCGGACTTCGAACCATTTTGACATGTTGTGAGTTGATTCACCACATCGGACTTTGAACCATTTTGACATGTTGTGAGTTGATTCACCACATCGGACTTTGAACCATTTTGACATGTTGTGAGTTGATTCACCACATCGGACTTTGAACCATTTTGACATGTTGTGAGTTGATTCACCACATCGGACTTTGAACCATTTTGACATATTGTTGTGAGTTGATTCACCACATCGGACTTTGAACCATTTTGACATGTTGTTGTGAGTTGATTCACCACATCGGACTTTGAACCATCTTTTGAACCATTTTGAAATGTTGTGAGTTGATACACCACATCGGACTTTGAAGGAAAAATCTTCTGATGATGAAATCATTTTTGTTCAAAACTGATACCATATTATAAATCGGCTCTAAACATCAAATTGATCGGGATTTATTTAGAACTAAGGGAAGACAAAGTTGATTTCACAAGTTAATTTTTTTGGATATAGCGTTTTTTGCATCCTCCTCCCCCTCCCCCCCTAATATATTAAGTATGAAAATGATGGGGTAGAAACTCTCGTCAAAGTTATTTCAAACTATTACTCGACTGCTTTTACCGTTCTAGGTGCACAAAAAATGATGTGTTGGTGGATCTAGCTCGACATGAAGATTTAAATTTCACATCTATTCCCAGATCCATACATGACTGAAATGTCACGCAAGCCACACCAGGCATTGACTGAAGCACGCGTCCACAGGCAAAACAAGACTCACCACCACACACCTCTTGCCTCACCCACCCCTTTGTCTGCCTTTTCGTGTGTTAGCTCATCACATTAATCATGTCTGACATTCGTTTTGCAGATTGTCTGAGGGATAAAAAGCCGACGTGTACCACATTATAATATTGTTATGATTTAGGGCAGTCTCGATAACATCATAATCATAAGGCAACTTTTATCATACCATACCATTATTCAAGGTAATCTCTAAACTACCATATAATGCACTTTCGATAATATCATATAAGCGATCTTTATAATACCATAATACAAGGTAATCTCTATAATACCATATAATTGTGCGTTCCTTGGGAAAGACACTTAACACGCATTGTACCCCCCTCACTCTACTTAGGTGAAAATGGGTACAAGCACAAACTTGAGAGTAAAACCTGCACCAGGCTAGCATCCTGTCCAGAAGATGATTATCACACCTGTTCTGCTTCACGTTTAGAAATCGGGATAAATTCCGGCTCTATGGGCCTTTAGGGCCTTAAAGGAACTTACCTAATACAAGGTAATCTCTATAATACCATACAATAAATGACAATTTCTATAATGCCATAGAATAAATGACAATTTCTATAATGCCATAGAATAAATGGCAATTTCTATAATGCCACAGAATAAATGGCAATTCCTATAATGCCATAGAATAAATGGCAATTTCTTTAACACCATGTAAGGTAACCTCTGTAATATCATAATACAAGGCAGTCTCTATAATACATTGAACCGTATACATTTTTTTCTATAATACCATATAAGACGGTTTAGATAACACGAGTCAATGAAGAAAACAACTAACAAAAAGCTGACAATAACAAAAAATGCTAGGAAAGAAAGTGTGCCAAAACTCGACTTTAGCAGAACAATCAGGTCACAGGCTTAGGGCCCATGCAGCCTTTATGTGTGTGGCAGTGCGTGCAATGTGCGTGTGTGTATGTGTGCGTGTGTGCATATATGTGTGTGTGTGTATGTGTGTGTGTGCGTGTGTATGACAGTGCGTGCAATGTGGGTGTGTGTATGTGTGCGTGTGTCTATATATGTGTGTGTGTGTATAGCAGTGCGTGCAATGTGCGTGTGTGTATACGTGTGAGTATGTGTAGGAGTGCTTGCAATATTGGTGTGTATATGTTTGTGTATGTGTGTATATGTGTATGCGTGTGTATATGTGTGTGTGTGTGCGCGCGAATGTGTATGATTGTGTGTGTGTGTGTGTGTGAGGGTAGTGCGTGTGCGTGTTGGCTACGCTTGACATTGGGGCTGCTAGGTAGTCAGTTCCTATACGCGCGATAAGGAAACTTGGTCATGGTGAGAATGACGATGGAAAATACCAATTATTACAAAACAGTCCGAGTTTATATTCCACATAGTCAAAAATACATCTTTACGACAGTCGGCCACTCAGTCACCTCAGAAAACAATAAATGGCCAAAACACGGCGCAGGTTTCAGTTGAAAACAATAAATGGCAGTTGGCCACAAAAAACAATAAATGGCCAAAACACGGCGCAGGTTTGAGTTGCCATACAGCGAGGACAAAGCTGGCCACACAGCAAGAAAGCAATAAATGGCCAAAACACGGCGCAGGTTTGAGTTGCCCGGCTGTAACAAAACAACGTGGAGCATTATACTACAGTCGACTTTACTTGTAGTGATACGAAACTTAAAACAATTAGTGTCGTCTGCGCGGGCACCGACTGGTTTTCCCAGGTATTCTAATTATTATTTTTTTTTCAATGCAACAGGAGTCACCCATGTTGACCAAGTGAGCAATTAGGGTATCTTTTTTTTTTTTTTTTGAACATAGAAATACACAAAATGCCTGAAGTAGGACTCGAACTCATTACCTCTGGATCACAATTTAATGCATGTTAACCACTCGGCCATCTTGTTCCTTACTTGTAGTGAAGTTGGTTGTAATGATCTCCGGATGTAGAGATCTAATGATTTTTTCTCCATGGAACCGGCAACAATTTCACATTAGATCTTTTGGAAAATTAGACGGTTGTAATGACTTAAATCCACCCGTCGTGACAATCGCTAGATAGTAAAAAAGTCAAAACATATATTTGATTTCTCCCCGTGGTAAAGCTTGACCACCCGATCGGTTTTAAAAAACACGCACACACAAAAGAAGCTTGACCACCCGATTGGTTTAAAAAAACACGCACACACAAAAGAAGCTTGACCACCCGATTGGTTAAAAAAAACACGCACACACAAAAAAGCTTGACCACCCGATTCGTTAAAAAAACGCACACAAAAAAAAGCTTGACCACCCGATTCGTTAAAAACACGCACACAAAAAAAGCTTGACCACCCGATTCGTTAAAAAACACGCACACACAAAAAGCTTGACCACCCGATTCGTTAAAAAAAAAACATGCACACACACAAGAAACTTGACCACCCGATTCGTTAAAAAAAATGCACACATGACCACCCGATTCGTTAAAAAAACACACAAGAAGCTTGACCACCCGATTCGTTAAAAAAAACATGCACACACACAAGAAGCTTGACCACCCGATTCGTTAAAAAAAACCACGCACACACAAAAAAAGCTTGACCACCCGATTGGTTTAAAAAAACCGCACACACAAAAGAAGCCTAACGTGACGATCTATCTAAATAATGTATAACTACAGTATGCCCTGGTTTTCTAGACCTAGACCTGTGTTTGCTTATCTTTATTATTATTATTATTATTATTATTATTATTATTATTATTATTATTATTATTTATTATTATTATTATTATTATTATTATTATTATTATTATTATTATTATTATTATTATTATTATTATTATTATTATTATTATTATTATTTAAAATTATTATTATTATTATTAGTATTATTATTATTATTATTATTATTATTATTATTATTATTATTATTATTATTATTATTATTATTATCATTATTATTATTATTATTATTTACACCATGGGGTCGTCTACTACGCAAGTGACGTATAGTTGGTGCATAGCGTCACATGAACGAAGATGAGGCACATACAAGGAAAAGGGAAAAGACAGAGAGAAAAAACCTTGGCCACCATGGGGATCGAACCCGCGACCTCTGCGTCGGTACCCATCGCATGACTATGACAAGAAAGCGTGCTACCAACCGAGCTAACTACGCTCCCTGCATTAAAAATGCACACAAAAAAAATTTGTCTCATCTTTACTCCTATTAGGGTTTTAATATTATTCAATGTCATTTCCTTCACTTTCGACATGCCCCTTGCCTCACAGTTTGTCTTTGTTTGTACATAGCGTTTTTTATGTCCCCTGAACGTCTCGGGGGGGGGGGGCATACAGTACACAAGCCTGTTGTTAGGCTTTTCGTGTTAACACTCGGACAAATATTTCTATACCTGTAGCTGGGTACTCATTCACACATGAGTCAAGTAAGGAAAGTAGAGTGAAGAACCCTTTCTAAGCGCACAGCGTTGTGGGGAAAAAAACTCACCTGTGCCAGCATAGTTACTTGAACCAGTCTCGTTGTGATTACCAGCTCACACCATTATGGTTCAGCTACACTACAACGGTTCAGCTATACTACAACGGTTCAGCTACATTACAACGATTCAGCTACACCACAACGGTTCAGCTGCATTACAACGGTTCAGCTACATTGCAACGATTCAGATACACTACAACGGTTCATATACACTACAACAGTTCAACTACACTACAACGGTTCAACTACACTACAACGGTCCAACTACACTACAACGGTTCAGCTCACCACCGCCAACCCAAATCCACCTCAGCACGCAATTTCCAATACCTGTCTCCGTTTCTTCATCTCTCACGCCCCCGCTATTTAAAACAAAAACCAAAGCATTGATCCTGGGTTTTTTTTTGTTACCTCACCATGCGTTAAGTGCACTGCAGTGTGCTACGCCTATGCCTATGTCTATGTTTTGTGTTTGTGTTTGTGTTTGGTTGTGTGTGTAGTGTTGCAGGTCGATAAATCTTGTTCGTCACTCTGTATAGGTTAGTAAACGTGTGGTGAAACATGAAAAAAAAAGTTATATCGTGTATACATGGGTTATAAGTCTGGCTTAAAACCAAGACACTGATTGCACTGTCGCAAAATCTATCTTGCAAATTTAACAGACAAACACACACACACACACACAAACACACATACGTGGGCGCGCACTCATAAACACACACATTAGATCTACGCCAAGAAGGAGGAGGAGGATGAGGAGGAGGAGGAGGAGGAGGAGGAAGAAGAGGAGGAGAAGAAGAAGAAGACGATGACCTTAAAACAACAAAGGCTGGTTCATTTCAAAATCTAAGTATTTTGGGAAACCCGCAATCGATTTACTAGATTTAA
>JAXRKP010001791.1:67500-80000 GCA_037039925.1 Doris montereyensis
CCTTTTTGATTCTCTTTGATTTTCTTCTCTTAGTTTTCCCTCTGAGTTAATCATTACTCTAAGTAATTGTAGCTTTGAACTTGTTCCAAATTCTGATGCCTAATTTAAGATTTTGTGTTTTGCTTCCCTAGTTACATTGTTTTGGTTTTCTTTGTATTTATTCTCATTCCTCTTTTATTTAGTTCATTGTTCATGATGTTGATATTCGACTGAAGGTCACTTTGTCTGATTTTCCAAACAGAACTAAATCATCGGCAAACGAAAGCATTGATACATTTACTGGTTTGAGCTTCCACATACCTGCATTCATTTTCTTCATTTTTGAGGATACCTTTGCGACTGAATACATAAATGTGATAAATAAAAGAGGACTTTGGACACAACCATGTCTTTCCTATTCTACATCAAATTCTTCAGATATGTTTCCAGCTATTCTCACTTCACATGTTGGTTTATTGTAAAAACTTTTAATGGCTTCTATTAACATTTCGCTCTGTTGTGTTTCTGAATGCCATAGTTTCCTCCTCCCAGTGTCAAATCCCTTTTCTAAGTCAATAAAACACAGGTGCAAGTCAATGTTTCTCTCAAGGAATTTTTCTATTATTTGTCTAATTGTAAATATGTGGTCTTGAGCACTTCTTCCTGGTCTAAATCCTCTCGATGCTCTTCAATCTGATCCTCTACTCTTTTCCTTAGTCCCAGTATCCTGGCATATACTTTTCTTGGAACGCTAAGTAGTGATATCCTTTTATAGTTTGATCATTCCATGGTTGATCCTTTCTTATGTATTACTACCGTTACTTTTCCAGTCGTCTGGAACCTGTTTTGACTTCCATGCTTGTTGGCATAGTGCCTGTAATAGTTTGTCTGCTCTCTCCCTTGGTTTTTAATAATTTCTTGATAAGTTTGATCTGCTCCTGGGGCTTTTCCTTATTTCTTTTTCTTTTAGCTGTTTGGATTTCTTCCATTGATTCTACATCTTCTGTCTGTCTCCTCTGGATTACTTGTTACTCTTACTAATTGATCTTTGCTCCTTGCTTCATATGTTCTGGAGGCATTATGTAATTGGTGAAAATGCTTTCTCCATGTTTCCATTATTTTGCTGTCTTCTTTCATTACTTCTCCTTTCATTCTTAATTTGTCGCTTGGGCATATTTTGGTCTTTCTCATGCTCTTCATTGCCCTCCCAGAACAGCTTTTGATTTCCTTGATAGCTTTCTTTCTGTCTTTGTCCAAAGTTTTCCCATTGTTCCTGTTTTACTTCCCTCACTTCCTCCTTGGCGATAGCTCTTTCCCTCCGTAATCTATCCTATCCTCTGGTCTCTTTGTTTGCAAGTATTTCTACCAGGCATCCCTCTTTTCTTTGATCTTAGTCTTGACATGCTCATTCCACCATGCCTTTTTTCCCATCTCCTTTAATTTGTTTCTACCAAAAATCTCTTCAGTACACCTGAGGGAGTGTTTCTTTATACATCTGCCACTTTTTCTTCTATTATGCTATCATTGAGATCCATCTGTCTTTCACTGATCTGTCTGTCTATCCTAGATTGGTATACCTGTTTTACTACTGGTTTATTTAGTTCCTCTATTTTGAATTTAGTAGCTTTCTTCTCTTTCCTTTTCTATTTGTTTTCTTCAGTCAGTAATCTCATTTTGGCAATCACTAAGTGATGATTAATAAATATTTCTGCTCCTCTGTTTACTCTTGCATTAAATGTACTAGCTCTAGACTCTAGCTCTAGCTCTAGATCTAGACAGCTTCTAGGCTTAGGTCTAGATCTAGATCTAGATGTAAATCTATCTAGATCTAATATTATGGTGAATCGTGGACGGGAAAGGCGAAACCGACGTGCACGACATCTACAACAGTTCACAAACATTCCACGAGTCACATACATTCACGGCACCAGTCAACGAAGCAGAGCCAGAACTAATTTTAATATTTCTTGATTTATTCATTACTACATTCGTGGGTAGTATGTGGATTGTAGATTGCCCGACCGGAGGACGCTGACCTAGATTTAGATCTAGATCTAGGTCTATATTCAATTTCCACGAAACCAAATCGCCCTGGTGTGCTAAGCCTCCCGTGTGTCTGATGCGTGGCGTTAGGAAAATAACCCTTATCTCTTCGTGTCACTATTGTAACATTCCATTATAATGACAACATTGATGATCAAAAAATTCAAAAAAGCAGAAAACACAAAAACAACATAGACTAGATCTAGATCTAGAACTAGACGATTGAAGCCGAGCGATGAAATGTACAGTAGCTAAAATACCACCAATGACGCCAGGCCCAAGATAGAATAGCTGTGCCAAGATAGCTCATGACACCACACTATTTTTGTGCGTTGATTTATGATTGAATTTTACGATTTCATTTTAGCAAAAGTTAAATCAGTGCTGTCCTCTCCAGCACTGATTTATGAACTTGTAATGTGACAACTCTCGGACGCCTGTGTTTGCTCTATGTAGGGCTTATGTTATAAAAGACGATGGGTTGCCAAAAAGATGACACCATGCACTCTTTACTTGTAGCAAAGAGACGTCATCTGAAGGGAAGGAAGTTAAGCCTACTAACAAAGCAAATCTTTCAATCCTCAGCACATACATGAATTTCTATTTGCAAACCCTCCAGTATTCACCACAGCATTCAAGAGTTCACTACACAATAGTTGACAAAATTTTAATATGACAAATTTGGGAATAATTGCGAGCATCAACACTTTCCTGTTCACTTTGACAACATCGTCAAATTATGATCCAGCAGAAAATAGATCAAGGCCCCTTTTTGAGAATGACCAAAACACTTATTTTGAGCCGCTTTTGATCGCAAAAATCATAAAATGGCTGAAAATGGAAGATCAGGTACAACTCGAAAATTTCATGGCTTACATAAGTGGCTACACATTGAAGACAGTTTGGACATCCCGGTCATCTTCTACCTACAAAGTTATGTTCGGAGAGAAAGACAACCCTAATGAATTGATCTGTATATATTTCGCTTATTAATGTAAAGACATACAGTCGGCTGCAAAAATTAAAAGACTGAGATAGCCAAGCTTTTTACTTGTGGAGACATTAGAGTTATTTTGAAGCAACATTTAAAACTCCTTGCTTTGGCGTGTTTCCGAAAAAGATAATCTCAGAAAGAATCTCAGGGCTAAGCTTTTGGAATTGTAATGCACCCAACGCCTGAAAAATTGTAATTGTCATTGTGACACCGTCGATGTTGTCGACAGCCTTTTCCTCACCATCAGAATACAGCATTATCTGAAAATCAGAAACGACAGCCTGAAGGTGCAGCTATGCAAGAGATAATTAATTCAAAAAATCAAAACACAGAAAACACATAACTAGACACAGACGGCCTTTTTCAGGGCTAAGCCTTTCGGAGTGGGCCTATTGCGATCCCAAACACACAAACTGATTATGCTTACATTTCAATATACATGTAAATGTATTTTGTCTGCATAACAGTACCTCAGAGTGGAAAGGTCTCATTGAATCAAATTTCAAGAATAAAGGTCACGCTGTTCATTTAATGTAGCCTAATAAGTTCTACATAGTGCCACACACACACACACACACACACACACACACACATACACTCTCTCTCTCTCTCTCTCTCTCTGTGTCTGTCTCTCTCTCTGTCTGTCTGTCTCTCTGTCTCTCACTCTCTCTGTCTCTCTGTCTCTCTCCCTCTCTCTCTCTCTCTCTCTCTCTCTCTCTCTCTCTCTCTCTCTCTCTCTCTCTCTCTCTCTCTCTCTCTCTCTCCTCTCTCTCTCTATACTCTCTGTATAACCCAAACCAAAGAAAAGAATAAAAAGAACATAAACAAAAAACGCTGCAAATAGTGTATCATTATGGAAAAAAAGGCGAAATATGACAATAAGTGACAACTCCACTAATAAAGACAGAGCAAACTAAGTGATTCGTTTCAGGTATAACCCTTCGTCAGACAACAAATGAGAAATATTTAGAATCTAGATCTAAGTAATGACCTCCGGCATCACACAATGTGATGTCAGGTGAAAAACATAAAGGAGAAAGAAAGATAAGAAAAAGACAGTGATGTGATAATGAAATGTATCAGTGATGGTGATAAAAAGAGATGAGAGTGGAAGGTTCAGATCTAGAATGAAATGGTGATAATGATGAAAATGATGATGAAGTAATAAATGGTGAGAAGGATGATGGAGATAATGATAGTGATGAAGATGATGATGATGAGATGTGGATGAGATGGTGATGATGATGATGATGAAGATGGTGAGAGAGATGAGATGATGATGAGATGATGTGGATGATGATGGTGATGATGATGATGAGAAGATGGCGATGAGAGAGAAGAGGAGAGAGAGATGAATATGATGATGATAAGGATCTTTCAGAGAGAGAGAAAGTAACCCTCGCCAGATGCCTTCCACCAGTGTTACTATGCTAGAGAGAGAGAGAGAGAGATGAGAGAGAGAGAGAGAGACAGATTTAATAATATTATAAAAGTCATCATTTTGTCTCTAATATTTCCTCTCAATTCAAAGGGTGATTGGCTCAAAACTCACCGCTTTGGCTGACTGGGAAGATCAGGGGAGAAAGAAAGGGAGAGAGAGTCGCATGAGTATGGGAAACAAGAACGAAAAATAGGGTAAATGTAATAACTAGATTTACCTCTCACTGGGTCTAGAAAGAGGAAATGATAGATAATGAATGCAAGACAAGAATCAATCAAGACAAAAATTTACACTGAAGGTGCTGAAATGTATATAAATTTCAAATTTATCGATGTAATAAGGGAGGAGAGTAAACTTCTTATCTGAAATTTCTAAAAAATGCCAGTTAGGACTAGCTGATGCCATCCAAAGGAATCAAAATCTCAAATTATTTTTCCTTGTTGATAACATGTTGGTCTATTCCGTAATGGTTTGAAACTGTCTCCCAAGATGCTTCCGGTAAAATAAACGTGAAAAGAAATAAAAATACAAAATAAAATTTCTTATAAAAGTGTAGATACCTTCATTGAGTATGCTACATCTTAGGCTGGCACACGGGGTTTTGAACTACCAGAGGGACTCCTTGTTTCATACGTTCTGGAGGGATAATGGAATGTTTTCTCCAGTTTTATGTCGCTGTCTTCTGGGATTATGTTTCATTCTTGGGGGTCGGTTGGGGGATGCTCTTCATGGAAAGAAAGGCAGAAGGAACGGTAGTAATATCAAAGACACTATCCTTGATTATAACAATATTATTACATCTAATAATAATAAAATAATAACATTATATCCTTTATTCAATGAAATTCAACTAAGATCCTTCTTTTCTAACTAGAATCCATGTACATGTATTACGATTAAAACTGTTATAATAAGCCTCTTGCGGTAACCACGACGAACATAGCACGATACGAGCTTTTTTCAGCTAATTCGGACGTGGCAGAGGTCGGAAGACATGGGACGAAGAGGGATTGTTCCGTCTTGGTGTAGATCTATTCCGTCTTGGAGCAGGCTTGGCGGAAATTGACGCTTTTAGATCTGCATTCTTGTTGTTCATTCAGTGTAACGCTAGAGCTATATATTTTGATTCTTTTAAACTCATTTACTCTTGCAGTGGTGGATGTCGTGTATGCAAGGATGTATGGTGCAGTCAACAGGTGAAATCTATTTGATGGCGTGGGTTTAAAGCAGCGCTTTCAATAGGTTTCACTTTTCGCTCTGTGACTTTATCTTTCCTCTCTGCATCGCCTAAAATCTAGATCTATGTGTCAATTTGCTGACGTTGGAATAGACTTTTTCTTAACCTAGTTGAGGCATTGTTTATACACAGACTTAAATCAGGTAGGTCATTTTAGTGTCTTTTTTAAGGTTCTTGAAGGGCAAAAATATCTGTGAACTGAGATCTATCGCGCGAAATCGCAGGAACTCTAATAGTAGTAGTTTAGTAGTAGTAGTAGTAGTAGTAGTAGTCTTTATTTAGTAGTAGTAAAAACTCTAATAGTAGTAGTCTTCAACTTCCATTTAGTAGTAGTAGTAGCACAGTAGTAGTAGTACTCCTCGAACTACTACTACTACTACTACTACTACTACTTACTACTACTACTACTACTACTACTACTACTACTACTACTACTACTATTACTACTACTACTACTACTCCTAATAATAATAATACTAATAATGATAATAATGATGAGGATGATGATGATGAGGATGATGATGATGATGGTGATAATAATAATAATAATAATAATGATAATAATAATACTACCTTTATTCACGAATGACATTTATAAGGCAAATAGCATGATATGGAATTATTTATAGAAGTTTTTCATATATGGATGTAAACATGTTTCTTACACTTTATAAAACTGTTATTCGACCTATACTGGAATATGGAAATTGTATATGGAGACCTTTATTTAAATGGCAATCAATTCTTTTAGAAAAAGTACAAAGACGAGCGACAATGTCATTGAGAGAATTGGAACACGGTGAAATGTCATATGATGTAAGATTGAAATCTCTTCGACTCCCCTCACTACAAAATGAAAAAAATACAGAAGAAAAGGGGGGAATCTTATCCAATTGTATAAAATTGTTGATAACATAGATAATGTTTATTATAAATCATTTTTCAACTATTCTCATGTGAATTTTATTCGGGGGGGGGGGGGGGGATAGATTTAAGATTTATATTACAGGAAGTTCTACGTTTGTGAGACATAATGTTTTCATTATACGAACAGTCAAATTATGGAAAATATACTGTTCAAACAACAAAAATGAAAACAGTATTAATTCTTTTTAGAAGTGCCATTGATATGGAGCTCTATAATTTAAAATACTTGTATGATGAAAGAATGTGCATTGTTCTTATTGATTACTATATAGTCAATCATTTTCAAAACTCCATCATTGTTTTGAGATGTATGGGCATTTGAAGGTCAATTTTAACACTTTGACCTATATAGCCTCTGAAAAGATAAGAAAAAAGAAAAAAAGATATGATAATATATAGTATTGATATTCTCTCAAACATATTAGTGACGTCTCAAGGCACATCACAACATCCTTCTAGGTAAAAGACAGACAATTATAAGAATCCGGCGAATACAACAATCCATTTCTCTATAAAATAAAACATATAACTACAATGTTACATACGATCTAAAACGATGCCAAATTTTGGATTTTAAAAAGCAACATTCCAATTCAGCTTTAACTAAATTTCAATGAAAAGTTGCATGTTTTGATTTCTAAATTTTCGACAATACTCAATTTTCTAATTTCCCTGGAAGCTCGTTCCAATCTTTTCGAGCTGTAATGTTCGAATCCGCTCGGCGATATTGCCATAGGATTTCAGTTGTTTTTCTTGGAATAGACAAAAGGGATGTATCATCACTGGATCTCAAACATCTAGCTTTGGTGTTTCGTATTTGATTTAAATAGTTCTAAAAGGAAAGAGGAAGCTAGATTTTGTAGACTTTCTGTATTTATTTATTTTATTTTTATTATTTATTTATTTTTCAATTATTTTTGTTATCCGCGTATGTGAAAAAATGATTCTGCTCAATCGGGAAAACTTTATATTAGATTTTGTGTTTTGTAATTTCATTGTGTGGATATGATTAATTGCCCTTCGGGGATGATTAAAAGTATTTTGAATTAAATGGAATTGAATTGAAAAGTAATCAATTTCAATTTTGTAGTCAATTCGTGACTTAACGAGTAGCCAATGAATGAAGGGATTCCACATGTGGGGTATTGCATGGTCTCTATTCTTTTTCTCAAACAACATTAATAGAGTTAAGTTTTGCACCGCTGAAGTTTATTTAAATGGTCTTTTGAAGACCGGAAAAGAGACCATGAGTGTCGTTTGCAACATCTAATAATAGACATAGGCTGATTCCGTTAATCTCGCAGTAGAGTGACTTACAAAATGCACTAATTTGACCTCACATCGATACTTTGTTAAAAACTATTTCTAGTATCTTGTTCATTTCTGTGATGGAGTGACTCTGGTGCTGTTTACTTATGAAATGTTCTTAACATCGCATTTGGTGGTTTCAGGTGGTTTGCCGAGAAGAATGCTCCCTATCTTTGATTCGTTTAGTTGTGGTCTATTCTCAATCATCCATGTTTTACGTCTGCCATGTATACTACAAATCGATTAATCGATTAATCAAATGCCATAGCAGATCTGTTTTTCATCTCAGGAATTCCCCCTGAGCGCATTTTTTAATTTTCTACATCGTTTGAACAGGCCGCATGGTGAAATTTTCTACATGGAAAATCGGCAGACTGCCTGCATCCCTCCTTTGGTTGATGCCCCAGCGAGTCCTACATCTCCGGTTCCTGGACTGAGTACTCACTCTCATCCAAACTCTGTCTCGGGGTTTGAATTAGGGACGAGGATTTTGATTCCTCTGATTCGGAAGCTTTCAGGCAATTCAAAGGTATTGCTCAAAGTGAAGATTCGTTTGATTCAGAAGCAAGTCTGCCATTAGCCAAGCTAATAACGTCAATACTGGACGTAGATCCTCTTGCTCTGATCACTGACACTTCTTCAATTCAAATTTTAAATTAGGATTAATTGATAATCCATCAATGTTGTCATCGAGGCATTATATTCAAACCATCCAAACTGACCACGAAGCAAAGTGTACAGGCAAATAGAAAATCGTTGGGGAAAAGAAAAGAAATGAAACCACTCACTGAAAGATAAATGCTACAAAGAAGAATAAAACCAGTGGTCTTGCACATTAGACAAGTAAAGGCGTATGAAAAGAGGAAAAAAATATGAAGTGTGGTTGTGGACAGTCTTGTCAATTCAACTGTTAACAGAAGTTCGCTAGGAAAGAACGCCTGGAGAAATTCTATGCGTTTTGGCAACTTGGAGAATCTATAGATGTCAACGGGATTTTCTGTTGAAAGTTGTTGGCTACAAAGAAAAGAAGCAAAAGACTATAAAGTCACGCTGCAAAAAGTTTGACTCATCAAACTCATGAGAATTCGACTTTGTCAAAAACAAATGGTACAAATAGCTCTACGCAAGGTGGTCGATGCCAATGCTAGAGGAAGAACTAGGATAGATAGATATGAATCGAAAGCACATGAAATTGAGTTTAAAAGGAACAGTTCTTTCATTGACTCCTTCCCCTCAGTTAAATGGACATTACAATAGGAATCACACAAGGAAAGAACTGCTCAAAAGCAATTTGAATAGAATTAAAAACTATGCTGATTGTATTGTGAGTGTTTAAAATACCATGTTCTTGTTGCAATTCATTGCTTCCTTTTAATCCTTTTTAAATTTTAAAATTTTGAAAAGATAGAGAATGGCCTCTCCTGACCTGCTAGAAAAGAAGTCAATTATCATTAATGCAGTTCGATGAACGAATCGGAATACAAAATGTTGTTATTGTTATAACTGAGGAAGGGTGAATGTCGTCTTGTATTATTGTAATTACATTTCACTATGGCGTCGTGGGATTATTGTGGCGTCTTGTATTACATTTCACTGTGGCGTCTTAAATTATTGTGATTACATTTCACTGTGGCGTCTTGTATTATTATGATTATTTCACTTGAGCGTCTTGTATTACTGTGTATGGCGTCTTGTATTATTATGATTACATTTCACTGTGGCGTCTTGTATTATTGTATTTCACTTACATTTGAATGGCGTCTTGTATTATTGTGATTACATTTCACTGTGGCGTCTTGTATTATTGTGCTGTGGCGTCTTGTATTATTGTGATTACATTTCACTGTAGCGTCTTGTATTATTGTGACATTTCAGTCTTGTATTATTGAAGTTACATTTCCTGTGGCGTCTTGTATTATTGTGATTCATTTCACTATGGCGTCTTGTATTATTGTGATTACATTTCACTGTAGCGTCTTGTATTATTGTGATTTACATTTCACTATGGCGTCTTGTATTATTGTGATTACATTTCACTGTGGCGTCTTTGTATTATTGTGATTACATTTCACTAGAGCGTCTTGTATTATTGTGATTACATTTCACTGTGGCGTCTTGTACTGATTAATTTCGTCGTGATTAAATTCTTAAATTGATGTCATAAGTATGGCGAAACAAAATCTTGTATTATTGTACAATATTTTCTTTCTTTTCAATTTCAGTTGTTTGCAAAAGTTGTATGTCTGAGTTCATCTCCTGTTGATACGGCTGCTCATAATGAGTTGCAATGTTTTGCCTCTCTTTCTGCTCAATTGAGGAGCAGGATTTACTTGGTAGTCCATTTCCATCTATTGTGGCAATTATCTCAAAATGTATCTATTGAACACCAACCATGATACAATTTCCAATATGAAACCCAAGTTTCCGGTGTCTTGTGTTAATAGTCCTCAGACATTAGTTTTTTCTTCTCCTGTAAAATTTTGAGTTTGTATTTTCCTCTTTGTAAAGGACTAATAAAGAGTGGATTAACAATTGAGATTGATTAGCCAGCCATTTTACTGGATTGGCGATTGGATTGAATTGACTTGGATTGGATTGGATTGAACATTCTGAATTATTTTCTGAATTGGATTGGATTGGATTACATTGAATTCACTGGATTGGACTTGGATTGGATTGGCTTGGATTAAATTGAATTGAATTGGATTGGCTGGATTGAATTGAATTCCGTCTGGATTGAATTGAAATTCTGGATTGATGATTCATTGGAAGAATAGCAGATTGAATGGAATTGCATTGAATTGGATTGAATTGAATTGATTGAATTGAAAATCTTTATTGAATTGGATGGAGTATGTTTCATTATCACACTTTTATTTCTAACAAAAGAAAGTATTTTCTCTCTCTAGTGGTGGTAGTAGTAATAGTAGTGGTGGTAGTAGCAGTAGTGTTTAGTAGTAATAGTAAAGTTGTATGTCTAGTAGTAATAGTAACATAGTCAACTGTAGTAATAGTAAGAAGTAATATAAGTGAGTGAGAGTGAGAATAGTAGTGGTGGTTAGATACGTGCTGCTCATGTAGTGGTGGTAGTAGTAATAGTAGTGGTGGTAGTAGTAATAGTAAGTAGTAATAGTAGTGGTCCATCTAGTAGTGGTGGTAGTAGTCAAATTGGGTACTCAATTGTGGTAGTAGTGGTGGTGAGTAATATTAGTGGTGGTAGTCTAGTGTAGTAATAGTAGTTTTAGAGTGGTGGTAGTAGTAATATTAGTGGTTGTAACTAGTAGTAATAGTAGTGGTGGTAGTAAATAGTATCTAGTAGAGTAACTAGTATAGTAGTGGTAAGAAGTAGTTTAACCATCAGTTAGAATATGAATCGTAGTAAGTGGTTAGTGGTAATAGTATATAGAAAGTAGTAATAGTTTGGTAGTAGTAATAGTGTTGGTGGTAGTAGTAATAGTAGTGTTGGTAGTCTCTAGTGGAGTAGTAATGGTAGTGGTGGCAGTAGTAGTGGTGGTAGTAGTAAAGTAGTGGTGGTAGTAGTAATAGTAGTGTTGAGTGGAGTAATAGTACCACGTAGAAATTTATTAGTAGTGGTGGTAGTTTAGTAGTGGTGGTAGTAGTAATAGTAGTGGTCTAATAATAGTAGTGGTGGTTAGTAATAATTGGATTGAATTGAATTGAATTAGAGATAGAGTAATGGATTGGATTGGATTGTGATTGGATTAGAATTAGAAGTAGAGGTGGAGTATTGAGATTAGTAATTGGATTGATCTGGATTCTCTGGATTGAATTAGAATTGTAATAGATTAGATTGAAGAGAGATTGAATTGAACTGGATTAGTAGTATAGTAGTAATAAGTGGTTAGTAGTGGTGGTACTAGTAATAGTACGGTAGTAGTGGTGGTAGTAGTAATAGAGTGGTGGTAGTAGTAATAGATTAGAGTATTGAATTGGATTAGTAATAGTAGTGGTGGTAGTAGATTGGATTGAATTGTAATAATTGGAGTGGTGGTTAGTAATAGTATTGGAGTTGTAGATTGAAGTAGGATTGTAATTGAATTGAATTGGAGTATTGAGATGTGGATTGATTGGTATTGAGTACTGGATTGGATTAGAATTGGATTGAATTGAATTGGATTGGATTGAATTGGATTGGATTGGATTGGAAACTGGATTGAATTGAATTGGATTTTCTGGATTGGTGGTTTGTAGTAATAGTATTCTTTGTAATAGATTGTAGATTGAAAGTAATAGAGTGGTGGTAGTAGTATTGAAGTGGTGGTGGTAGTAGAAATAGTAGAATTGGATTAGAATTGAATTGTGGTTGAGTTCATTTAGTATTTTGATGGTAGTAGTAATAAGTGGTGGTAGTAGTAAGCCTGGAATGCATAGGATAGACATATTTCCTGGTAGTAGGATTTTTAATAGTTGGTGGTAGTTCATTTTTGGTTTTTAGTTTTTAGTAGTAAAATGGTAAAATTTTAGTAAAATATGGTGGTAGTAGTATGAAGTTAGTACAGTAGTAGTGATGGTATAGTAATAATATAGTAGTGGTGGTAGTAGTAATAGTA